>JAAAKQ030183258.1:0-12224 GCA_010016005.3 Zanna intricata | reverse complement strand
CCATCTACATTATTTCTACTACATTTCATTACTTTCGTTTTGTTTTTGTTTATTTTCATGCGATAGTTGTTGCGTAGAACTTCATCCGTGCCATTTAAAGTTTCTACTAAATCTTTTTTACTCTTTGCTAGATTACTATATCGTCAGCAAATCGTAGCATCTTTATCTTTTCACCCTGCACTGTTACTCTGGAGCCAAATTGTTCTTTAACTTCATTAACTGTTAGTTCTTTGTAAAGATTAAAAAGTAACGGGGATAGGGAACATCCTTGTAGGATTCCCTTTTTTATTACAGTTCTTTCTACATAATTTAACAAAAAAAAAAAAGTTTAACATGTCTAGTGATATTACAATAATAATTTTATTGTTTAACAATCACAAATAAATATGTATATATCTTGTTAATTTGTGTAATTGAAAAACAACAAACCTATAACAAAAAAAAAAAAAATCCCTTTTGGCACCCAAAAGGTGGAGGTAGATTTCAGTGGTGTTAATCGGTGGGGAGGGGGAGAAGGATTTCCACCTTAAAGTTGAGAAAAACTTTAAATTTACTCAATACAACAATGATAGCATATGAAAAAAGTTTCATATGCTTAGCATAAGACAAGCCCCATGTTCTTACAATTCCAGCAATACTTTGATAATTCCTTACCTAAGGGATTAACATATTAAAAATTGTTTCAGACCAAAATTTTAGGTAATGTTTAGGGAACTAACAACCACTTTAAACCGATTCGATACTGTGCCTATTAATGGAGGTATGATTTTTCTTTTGTCTACAAAACTCAAAAATTGAATGGCGCAAAATTATGGTGGTTATCATGTCTACAATGGAAAGAAAAATAAATGTATATATATATATATATATATATATACACACATACAAATAAATGTATAAATTTTGAAGAGACTATAGTTTTGGGGTCTGAAGATGTGAAATGCGAAGACATGTCAAAATTTTCTGGAAGTTGAATCACAGTATCTATTACAATAGGTAGCTTTCTTATGAAATCTACATAACTTAACAGTAACTAATTCTAGGGTTAACAAATGGAAGAAATTTTGTAAAAAATATAAAGTTTAGAAAACAACTTTTAGTTGTCTAGTTTATAAAAAATTAGAGACAAATTTCATTATTTTATTTTTGTAGAAATAATTTAAATAGAATTGATACGTGTGTGGAATATTTCAATAAAAGATAAGTTCCCAAATAATCAACGCATAATAAAACTTTGTTATAACAAACATACTATTTCTGTAAGCTGTCATTTGGAAGACCTATGAGATTCAATTTTTTTAATTTACAAATTGTAAAAATTTGTAATACTCCCTTACATTTAATCCCCCACCACCAAACAACTGAGCAAATCTTTTAAAACCTAGCTTTTTGCAAATTAATTATAATGAATTATACAATTTTAAGTTATTAAATCAATAATGCTGTTCCAGTAAATAGATTGTAGTAGGTTATATACAAATTTAAACTCAAAAAATAGTAGGGTTTGACAAAATTGAAACTTCACTTATCAGCAGTGTAAAACAACAGTAAAATTATTATGAACTTAAATTTAAATAAATTTTTTTTTTTCCATAAAAGCATAAAAAAAACTCAGCTTAGCCCACCAAAAAACACAATCGATAAGAGCTTTAAGCTTATCTTATTATTTTTTCTCTTTTTTAAAAATCAATAGCGTTTTCGAGGGAATTCCTCAACATCAGTAATTAAAATTAAAAACAAATTGCACATTGAAACATTGAAAAGATTAAAAATATTTTTTTTATTATTAAACATGTTAGCGGCTGGCTCTTTTTTCAACATGTACAGTTCAGTTGAAATGTTAAAAAAAAAAGAAAAAAAATACTAAAATTGTAAAATATTTATAATGCTACAAGTTCTAAATATTAAACAATTCTGATAAAGTTATGGTGTATTCTAACTGAACACGCTTCTAATACCGTGGGACACCGATTATCTGATTTTCTGGATACAGATTTCAACTGCTTACATCTGAACTAGACAACTTCAAAACAACTGATATACTATTAAAAAAATCTAAAATACAATTCAAATAGTTTTGTTTCAACAGGAAAAGTATTTGTTTTAACTTTGTTATTTTATTGATTTTTTGTTTCCAATAATTCATATATGGTTTTGACTTATATCTTTTCAATTTTTATCAAAAAACATTTATTTTCTTATATTTTCAAAATTTTTAAGTGTAACACCCGTTAAACATTAGAATGATATATCCCACGGCGCATAAGATAAACCTTTTTTAATTTCTGATTATTCAAATTCGGCCTTGATGAAACAATATCAGAAGAATTCAATAAATAAACCAAAACATTACAACTAGCAGTACGGAAAGTGTACAAACATATTTACAATTATTTTCTGTGTTGATTACACTGGAAAAACCTTTACATGAAATTTACTTCAAAAGTATATTCTACAATTAGATGCATTTTTTTTAGCTATATTTCAAATTTGACAAAAAAAGAGAGAAAATTATTCAAGCTTATTTTCAAGAATAAACAAAGTGCATACAATAAATAGATGAAAGATTTAAAATTTACAAACGTGTTATATAAATGACGATAAATAAATCATAAATCTTTGTGCAAAAATGGTACAAAGTGGTAGACAAATAGATTAGTTGCAGTATATTTTTTTCATGTGTGTAATTTTTGTGAATTATAAATCCCTATCGTCCGACACTCACATTTCCACTGGTGCATTACAGCAAACTTGTATCTTGTAAGCTTTCTCCTCTTCTAACACTATCTGTCAGTTAATTTTTTTTGTTTAACCTCCGGAACCACCGTTAAGTTATATCTTCAGAGGATGAGATGAATGAATGTGTGTGTGAAAAATGCCATGCCTGACTAGGATTCAAACCCGGGACCTCCGGATGAAAGGCTGAGACTACCACTCGGCCACGGAGGCCGGCTCTGTCAGTTATTGGATACAGCTATTTGAGTAATATTATACTCTGTATAAATATCTATCTTTCTCAGTTTACAATTACACCGATCCGGTACATTTGGTATTGCACCAAATCTAAGATTAATTTTTTTTTTCCAACTACTTAAGATCTGTACTGCACAAGAGAGAGATAAGTGAGGAGAATAGGATGCCTCACTGTAAATCATTGTACAGGGTCCAAAAAAAAAAAATATTAACACGCTGACTCCTGAACTATTAATTACATTAAAACAGAGTTTTGATTATTTTAGACAAAATCAAAAATACTATATAATTTATCTCTTTGATATATATATATATATATATATATATATATATTTTAGACATATATTTTACCTCTAATGTAGTTAAAAAAATGGTCACATAGTCTTAAAAGTTAAAAACAATGTATTACTAGTCAAAGTTTAGAAAGCACCAAAATGTAAAGCTAATACATAGATATGCAATAGTTTCAACTATCTGAAATAATGTGGGGCACTATCATAGTTCAGAAAAGGAGTTAGTGTAGCACAATAGGACGTAGTTGGTGGCAAGAAGCCAGTCGCTGATCCAGTTATCCACCCAAACCCTACATATCAATTGAGCTTTCTAAATAATAATAATATTTATGATCACCAATTTATGTTATAGATGCAGATTCAAAAGTCAATAACCTTGGCATATATAATGGTCATAGTTTTAATCATTGATAAATAAGAGAAAAGTGTCGCTCTAGTTTAGTTTTTAAATTTTAGCATCTTTTTTTGTTGTAATAATAAAGATGGAATTTTTACTTTTTCTTAAAATATTAGAAAGAATTATGACGAAAATACTAGCATTCAAATAAATATATTTTTATATACTTTATTCTACTGGAAATGATTCAAATATAGAACAAAAGAAGGCATCAAATCAATATGATGCCTTTTAACTGAGTTAGATCCCTCTTTTAAGTTACATAGAACCCTCCCAAAAATTTTTTTAATTCAGTGCTGTACTAGTGTAATATACATTACTTTTGAACTATATAATTGGATACTGTAAACAATTATAGACTCTGTCTAAAATTTAGCAAATTTAATATCCAAGTTTAATTAGATCAGGTTAGCAAACAACATGAGCTTTAGGTTACATTTGTTGATATCATATGAAGTTCAGAAACTTGTTTCTATAATTTTTATAATTTAATTGCGTTACACGTTTCATTCAGTTTATCAATAACTGAAGTCGATGAACACAAATTTTAATTAAATATATTTAAGAATGAATAATAAAAATCAGATACAGATTACCAGAAAAGAAATTTAAACACAAGAATATAGATACAAATTCAAAATATTACCCTCACCGCTACGGGAGTATATAATTTTTTTTAATTTAAAAACCTTTCACTAAGCGACATTTTTTGTTTTTATGTTTACAATCAACACAATGAAAACAACATAAGCCAACGTTATTAAATTTTGAAAGTGCACAATCTTTTTAAATAATTAACTTAATTTTTTCTTTACTTAAAAGAAAAAAAGAGTTCAGCAGTCTTAAAAGAAGACATTGCTTTGAAAAGCAATTTTGTAAACAACATAATTTAAAAAATTCCATATAAACAAAAAAAAAATTAAAAAAAGTTACACTAACTTGAAAGTGCAATAAAAACCATAAGAAAACTTATACAAAAAAAATAATACTTATTAAAAAAATATTCATGATACAACAAAGTATTACCAAAAAAAAGAACCAGATTAAATGAATAACATGGAAAAAAACAAGATACAGTTTTACATAATAATCAAAAACTAATTTAAAAAAATTAATAACATCTGCAAATAATTAACCTCAACTTCCAATAGTAATTAGTCGTTATTTTCACAAAGAACCATTAGAATTTAATTAAAATTAAACCAGCCTGTTTACAACAAAGAAACATATCTTAAGTACCTTAACACTGAAAGAACACTGACCAAAATTAAGTACAGAATTTAATTTGTCAAACAGAATTATTCTTGACTCTAATCAAAATGGCATTATAATTCTGGTTTAGGTATAATGTAAATGAGATACAATGTACTAAATTATGAAGAAAAAAAAACTTTAGTTCAATCAGTAGGTATAATAGTCAACTACTTCAGTCAGTAAGAATAATGGTCAAAAAGTGACACATTATTTTGATAATATATAATTCAGATTAATATTTTTTAATACATCATTTTGATTGATAATTTGATACTCAATATCAAAGCATATTAATTAAATCTTTTAATTTTTAAGAGCCATAAATGAAAATAAGAAAAAAAAACAGAATTAAATATGCTAAAAGGAATTAAAAATCCCCAACTGTTATCAGTTTTTAAAATTATTATCTCTAACTTTAAATTAACTTTTAAAACTTTGAAATTATTATTAAGTTTAACTTTCATATAAAAATAAATACAAGCAATTGAACCAAAATTCAATATCTTTTTATTTTTGTGTCAATATCTTGTACTTTTTGTAACATTCTGATGGTATAAAAACCTCAAATTAATGATCATCAGAAATTTAAAAAAAAATTCAAATATTTTAATAACATGCATAATAAAATATTTTTAAAATAATTTAATAACCCAAGAATTAAGTAACCACTCATTTTTTAAACCATTTTAAACAAGAAAAATGAACACACAACAGTTTTATACATAATTTAAAATAATTTACTTCTGCTTTCAGTGAAAGTGTTGTGGTTATAAACTGAAAATCTACTTAACAAAATAACCAAAAAACTGGAGTGAATTATAACTGTGCTGTTCTATTTACTCTGAATACATATTGTACTATTTAAAACAATTAATTGGTAACAATAAGCTTAAAACTACGATGCGTTTCGTAGGAATAAAAACAATACAAAAAAAATAAAATGATCGCCAGAAAATACTCACCAGGCGATTCGGCATCCACATTAGGGTTCACCCTGCCTTTTCGTTCAGATTTTTTATGTTTAGAGGGAGATACCATGCCTTGGATTTACGCGACAAGTCGCTGAATTAATATTTAGACTAAAATGAAATACACTGTCATTAAGTAGAAATAAAAAATGGCCAATACTAACGTTCGTGCCGTACCAACTGTCTGTCCACTAACCCACCAAATGAACACAATAGCGTACCCATTAAAGAATAATTCGATGAATGTACGCTACTATTATATTACATTTACATCGATAATGTATTTAACAAAAGCACTCTACACATATTTTAACGAAATAAAAGCATCGTCAATAAGTAAAATGAACCACCATGACACTTATGTCGCTATGCCTGGCTAACTAGACCAGTAAGCCTCGAATCCACTCCCTCCATCAATATGTTAGACAAACCGTAATATTTACATACAATTATTGATTTACTATTTACTTATCGCATACATAAAACACATATAATATTAAAACATCCTAAACGGTAAAAATGTCCGTCGTTTTTAAAAACCGTCATTTAAGCAACTTTAAAACACCGACTTAAAATTAATTACACTCAAAAACTATCACCTTCTTATTCTTCTTCTTTACCATATGGTAACTGAATTCAGATGAGCTCATTTTCAGTTTAATTATTTCTCAGAATTCTTACTTTCTGAGAACCATCATAATTTTTTTCTTAGTAAAATCAGAATAAATATTTAAAATCATTTAGTTAAAATAAACCCGTTAATTTTACTTAGTACTTAACTTTTATATACGTGGCAGATGTAAAAATAACTGTAATAATGTTTATCATTCATTTTTCTAATTGAATGCTTAATTTTTTTGTTGGTAATTATATATATTACAATTTTAGAATCGAAAAAATTAAAGTAATATATAATTCAGAAATTGAACATGTGCGCACTAACGGAATTTTTACGCATTCATTCATGCATGTGCTACGGCAAAGTACAGTATAAATAATTAATAACAAAAATAACGGTCATTCTCATGGCTTTGAATTTTTTATTAGACAAAAAAAAAGTATATTCTATTCTACTAAAATCATATCTTTCATTCATTTTTAATTCAAATTATAATGATATAGCAGACTATTTTTAATTTCAAACATTATTGTTTGTAATAATTATTTTGATAATTTGTTTTCAAATTATAATAATTATTTTAATTATTGGTTTTAATTTATAAAATATACGTTTTTTTTATTAATTTGAAACATCTTATAAGCGTACTTACATTTTACACCATAGTTTAAAAAAACAATTTCCATCCTTAGTGTTTTAATTGCAGTGATTTAATATAACTGCCAAGCACATCACAATATGTTATAAACTACACAGTAGAATTAGAATTAAAATAAGGAATAATAACAGTCACATATCTATAAAGATAATTTCAATATACTTATCTAGAGGGAGGGGTTATTAATGAGACCAAATAACAATAGTGTGAGTCATTAAAGACAAAATTAATCATTCTTATATTTTTGTGTTTCTATTATTTGTATCAGAAACTATGTTGTCAGATACATTTTAGTTATCTTGAGTAAATTAGCCATTTATATTTTAGTACTTTAATCTTTTTTCTGTTTAGTAAATATAATTTCAGACCAAAATTTGAATTTAGTATCTATTATAATAATTCTAAAAGTAATTATTATAAAGAGAAATTTGACTGTCCGATTATAAATAATAAAACATTTAGCCATAGCTAAGTTAATATTGACTTATTTAATTATAAAGGATTAAAAAACATTAAATTATCTTATTGATTACAATAATAAATTAATAAAAATATGTCCTCTTTTATATATTATTTACAAAATTTAGATATCCATATATTTGCAATTAATATTCAGCTCTTTAATATATTTATTACTTTTTATCTAAAATTTACTACCCAAAAACGTCTATCTCAACAGTAGTGCTTTTTCTGTATAATTCCTCTCCACCTGAAGGTATATCTCAATAATTTCTGAAGCTTGGCCATTAATACCAATAGTAAAACTTATACAGACCATTTTTAAACTGTGTGAGCTTTAAATTTGCCCATTATACTAAGCTTTCTGATAATCAGTTTAATGAAATTATTTAAAACTTCAACAGGTTAACTACCCATTCAACTGACTCACACTCTCTAATTAGGTCACTGAAGATGTTCCTTCATTTTTTTTTATACTTATTTGCAATTAACACTACTTCATCAGCAAAATCCAAGTAGTAATACCATTTTCTATTCACTCTTATCTTTAACAGATCAATTCAGTTTGTTAAAAATCTCTGGTAAAATTCTTTGTGAACTTACATCCTTATGTTTTACACATTTATTTATATCAATTTCTGTAGATTTTCTTTCTGATGAGAATATTACAGTTGCATTTCTATTTGGTCTAGTAATAATACAAAATGTCTTAAAAGTTTGAATAGTTATAGCTATAAGATAAACAGGAATAGAAATTACAAATTGTTTCAACTGATACTTCAAAATAATCGGTTTTGCATTATTGTCAATCGTTGCTAGTTTATAAGTTATTTATTCTATAATAAACATGAAAATGAATTGTCTTTACCAATACAAGTAGCTTTTGAAGAGTTATTGGAAAACTGAGAATAATATTAAAGAGATTCAAAGACATTGAACAATGGAATTCAGAGTGTCACCACCAACAAGAGTAACAACTGCAAGAATTCCTGAGAAGTTTGAAGCCAATGGAACATAGGAGATGTAAACAAGAGGCAATCTGGTTGAAGACTAACTTCTAAGGGTAATGAAAATGTCACTTTTACTAAAAGATGTTACCAAAAAAAGATTTTTCTGGCAATGTTTTCATGGGACTGGTATTAACAAAGGCAGTGTTAATTAAATTTTACTAACTATTATGTGGTGATCAAACCTCCCAGGAGTTCTGCATACATTTAAATGAAAATGATCCAGATAAGAGTATACTACAGTTTTGTGAATAGTACTGGAAAAAGTATGAAATAAATGAAGGGTTTGAGAATTTAATTGTTTAATCAGATGAAGCCATGTTTAAGCTTAATGGAACAATTAATGGGCATAAGAATGTTTATTGAAGTAACATAAATACATACATAATTAAAACGAAACCCATTAATTTACCAGGCCTAACAATATATTGTGGTTTATCTTCTAGAGCAGCATTTTTCAACCTTTCTCTTTCTCTGTTTATTCTCCTAAATTACCATAAAGTATTACTTCAGAGGATGAATGTGAATGAAGTGTAGTCTTGTACAATCTCAGGTCGACCACTCCTGAGAAGTGTGGTTAATTAAAACCCAACCACCAAAAAAAAATCGGTATCCATAATCTAATATTTAAATCTGTATAAAAGTAACTACCTTTACCAGGATTTGAATCTAGAACTCTCAACTTCAAAATCAGCTGATTTGCGATGTCTTGTTAACCAATAGACAAGCCTGGTGGGCTAGCATCTCTTAACCTCTTTTCTCTTTTGTAAGGTATTACTTCATAGAATGAATGAGGACTTCTGGGGATTGCACTTTCCACAGGAGTCATGATGATTTGAAAGGAGTTGGGTGCAAAATTAGCCTATAACGAAATCATTTTACGAGAAAAAAATCATTTATTATAAACATTTTACTTATAGTTATAAGTATGTATGTAAAGAAAATAAATTAATGAGATGGTTATGTTTTTTTCTTATTTCAAATGTTTCCATTCCTGGATCTATGTTAGAAATAAAAAAAAAGCAAATTGTTTTCAAGCAATAAAGATGATTCCTATATTTAGTTTTTAGCACAACCATAGATGAAAAACTCTTTCCATAGAGGTAAGATGTGAAGAAAGGGATTAATATTTTCATTGTTTCTGTGACTAAATTTCTAAATTCACTTTGATGAACAATCCAAAACGTATCTAAAATCTTCAAATGAGAATTGTAGTTGTAACGTTTTATCGGCAAACATTTGAATAAGCTGCTTATGAATCTGAATTGCTAACTTAGCAGCTGCAACAACATTTTAATTAAATGGATTCAGTATACACTTCTTTGAAAAATCATTTTTATCTTCTGGGAAATACTTTGCCAACTGAATTTTTAGCTCATGCAAATTGTCTTTCATGCTATCTAAATTTGTGGTGAATAATATTGTTTTCAACATCCAAATTTTTCCCAAATATAATTGGAAGTTAGTGAAAACATATCAGGATGTTTGCTTTGAAGGCAACTAATTCAGATATAAAGCTTCTTAATGAAAACATGAACTCAGTCTGTCATTAATAAAATGTTTTTATTATGTCCTTGTAAATTAATATTCAAGCGGTTTAACTGTGAAAATATATCAGCTAAGTAAGCCAACAGCAACATATACTTATTCTGTAGAAACATTGAGAATGATGTTTGTTTATCCTGGAAAAAATATTATTAATTCATCTCACAATTTCAACAACTTTCCCCTGCGATAAACCATCTGAATGAAAAAGCAGAGATATTTTCTTTTCACCCATTTCATCGCATAGCTTAGCAAAAAGCCTATTATGTAATGTAGACTTTTAATAATGTTAAGCATTCTGTGGAAAGGAGACTGAATTCCCCCTCCACAGGATATAACATTCAGTTACGGTTAATTTTTATTTAGACTACATGATTTTCCACATGAATTTGAATAGATTAGCGGTGAGGTCAAAACAAAAAATCTTTGTTGTTCTTAATTAAGTACATCTGTTCGCTTGATGTGTAAAAAAGAAAAAAAGAACAAGCAACAATAAAAAAAAGGGTATCTGCTACATATCTGGTGTGTGCAGTAAACGCCATGGTGAATTATACATTAGGAGGTTTCTGTTGTACAAATCATTTTGAAGTAAAGAGTGTCAGCCGAGTACTCATTGTGTTCAGGAGTGATCTGTCTTTAAATGCACTTATTAAACGATTATATTTAAACGTATTGTATTAATTAAATTTACTGATGTCAATGTTTTTCTATACTGTTTATACATTTTTCAATTCCATCTATTTGTAATGTTTTATAATAAACGAAAATAATTATTTTCAATTGCGTGAATATCAATTTCACCTTGCTATTATTTGTAACAAATAAAATTGACCTTTTTTACAAAGAATTTGTTTGAGATTTTCTGGCTTATTTTTTGTAACAAGACATATCTGTGAAGGAAGCACAGTGCATCCATCCACCCTTGTTGTAAGACAATCTTTTAATTTTTTCAAAAATCTACTGTTCTTTCCTGTTATCGTCTTTGCATTATCACTATATATGTTGCAATATATTTTGTCCAATTTTTGGAAGCTTCATAAAAAAAAAATCAAAAAGATATTGTACTGTTGTGTGATCATGTATTGATCTACAAAACAACATCATCTCTTTAATTGATCGGTCCCTCTTGCATTCATATCTCACATAATATAAGAACAGAGAAATGTTTGTCATATCTGTTGATTCATCCAATTAAATACTAAAAACTTTACTTGAACTCATTGGCAGAATTATCTGACTGAACATCATCTTCCTCGTCATCGATTCAACTTGATACTGTGTCATTAGGAAGAAGTTTTTTTCAATTTTTTTGCTTCTTCTGTTTAGCCTCCGGAACTACCTTAATGTATTACTTCAGAGGATGATATGTATGAATGTGAATGAAGTGTAGTCTTGTACAATCTCAGGTCGACTACTCCTGAGAAGTGTGGTTAATTGAAACCCAACCAGTATTAAAATGCTTATCATATAGATTCCAAATGGCAAAGTTAGGTTTTCTGCAATCATATGGGGTTTGGACTTCATAGCTAATATTAATGATATGACATAAGATACTTCAAGTTTATTTTATCAGTATTGCTTGATTTACAGATAGAAGCTTGTTGATTTCTCAAATATGTAAATTTAAAAAAAAAATATTCCAAGGGTTTGCTTTTGTGATTTAAATGTTTAGTTTCCAGGTATTGGATTAATTTTGTATGGCTCTTTCCTTTCATTGGAGAGGATTTGAAAGCAAACGATACACTATGACATTCTAACCAATGAAGTAAAACCATAATTTAAATGACTGTCATTGTAAAATTCGGATCGCTTATGTGAGATAGACGACTGGAGTATAATTGCGTGGCAGGCACGATGGGATGAGTCCACTAAGGGTCAGTATACCCACGATCTACTTCCAAAGGTAGTTAGTTTGTGCGCTAACAAATGGGTATCCCCCAATTGGTACGTGACGCAATTTCTTTCCGGGCATGGTGCGTTCTGGCATAGCTTAGCTCGATTTCTTGTAGCTTCAGACTTTGCCCGGAATGTAGGGTCCTGGACAGTGTTAG
>JAAAKQ030183246.1:0-29962 GCA_010016005.3 Zanna intricata | reverse complement strand
GGTTCAGGATTCACTGGACCCCCGATCCAGTTGGCAAGGCCTGGTACCGCACTGCGCAGTTGTGCTTGCAGCTGGTTACTGTTCAACTTGACATCGATGATATATACATTTCCTGTCTTGCAACTTGAGGGGGGTATGCCAGTGACCTTCTTGGTTTTTACAAAGGCCGTACTGGGCCATTTCCTGTCGAACAATTTTTCTACGTCGTGTTCAGTGCCCATTAAGAGGGCTTTCATTACGTCTGGTCGCCTGTTGTCGTCCGTCTGGGTCTTTGTATCCTTCAAGATGTCTATCTTTCCTACTTTCTCTTCATTTCCAGTTTTCTTGTACTGGCCCCTTCTCACCTCCTTGGCCAGTGCAATTATTCCGTCGGTATGACCGTTGACTTGTTTTTAGGCTTGTGTTTAGCACGAGCCTTGGCCAGACCAGTAACCTCCTTAAGGAGAGCCTCCAGGAGGTCAACTACCATCTCCTTAGCTTTTTGATCCCTCAAGCTTCGATCAGAGTCGCTGCTCGCCTTCAGTCTTCTTTTCTTACCATGGCTCACAGCCAGCTCTGAGTCTTCATCCGGGGTCAGGTCTCTCTTCGGAGCTGGAGGGCACTCCGCGTCTGATTTGCGTCCTCCAAGCCCCTCGCAGAGGCTGGATGTCATCTCAACGCTTTCGTCTTTCTTATCCTCCATCTCACAAGAGTTGGTAGCATCCATGTCGACGATTGGGGGGGTCGTGTGACGGAGGAAAAAAAGGAGCGGGGAAGGTCCCCGGAAAAAATGGGGGTAGGGGTATTTCCCCCAAAAGGGTTCGAGGGTCCTGGGCCCCCGAACAGGGGAATTTGTATTTCCCTGATGGGTGGACTTAAAAAATTTTTTTTTAAACTAAATCCAATTTGAAATCCCGCCTGGCCAGGCAAGGAGAATAAAATAACACAAGAAATTAACTTAGGGTGATTAAAACTATGTTGGCAGAACTGCTGTTCTGCCGCGAAATAATACCGCGTAGCGGAAGTGCCTACCTCATGGTGAAGTAAGATTAAACACTTGCTCCACCTTGAGTTTTTGATGCCTTATGGTACTAAAACGGCACAATATTACTAAAAACTAAATATGCACAAGTCTTAACACAACCTGTAAAAATACACACAAAAATAAGATTCAAGATATAACTAAAAATAAGGGTTACCTAGCGGGTCGAAGTCGGCACACCTAGGTACTTTTAGTTTTCCACGTAACTTAATAACTATCACACCCGTTTTTAAGTTTTATACCTCAAATTAAACCTTATCACTAGCAAAAATAGTATATTTATCACAACAGTACGAGAACGCACAAATAACCACACTTTTTTCCAACACAAAGCGGGAGCACACACAGAGGCAATATGCCGCGTCCAAGTCTCGGTCTCAACTTCAACCAGCATTGTTAATGCATATTTACTTTATAACATGAACCAGGGGCAGGGAAAAGTTAGAGAAGATTTAGAAAGGAGCCAATCAGAGTATTAGTCAGAAATTCAAATAAACTGCGGAGACCATCAGACGTAGAAGATGAAGAAAGATTAAGTGGTAATCTGTACATCTTTTGGCCACTGGAACCTAATAAAACAAAGGATTGTTTTGCATGCGATGACAAGTGCTGGTGGAGCAAGAAAACATACCAAATAAATATGTAAAACATGCACTGCACAACCTGGATTGTGTATTGGGCAATGCTTTGAACAATACCAGAAGGTCAAAAGACTCAAGGCATAAAATACTGAAGAAGCAATTTTTTATTAATGAATTTTCTGTTTTTTATTCCAACAGTTATGTTGCTTTTATTCTGTTATTCATGAAATATAAATATTAATTTTTTTTCAGCCCATAACACAAAATTCTAAACATACTTATCTACATTTTAGTTTGTCAATAAAACAAATCGTTTGTATTACACTTTTGTTTTTGCATTCCATCTGTTTTCACATATGAGTAATATGAATATTTTGAATCATAATATTTTTTTGTGAGGCCTAATAAACTATGTTCATTATTTCAAGACTGTAAATAAAAGATAACTTCTTTAAAAAATCATTAAGTTGTTTCCTTGTCTGTTTTGCAAAATTCCAGTATAAGTCAACAAAATGATTCCGAGCCATAACAGCTGGCGATCAATATATCTGTCAAGAAGCACCAACATGGGAGTGGTCATCCATAATAATCTCTTTGAATGGGTTCTGTTTCTACGAGATTATTTGCAATTCTTATGACACCATATCCCTTAAAAGAGAAAATATAATGTCACATGCATCTTAAACACTGTAGCTGACAACTGTACAAAAAAAATAAGTGCAATATATCAACTAACTCACATTAATGGCTACCCTGCCACACTGAAACAACATGACAACCCCAGCAATCCAGAAGTAAATAAACAAAATAGCAATGATTGCACTAAATACTACTTCAGTCACATTGGACATAAATTTAGCCACAAATACAGGACACACATCAATTGTAGCACAAAGTGATACAGGACCAATTGTGTACAGGAAATAATTGTATCAAATTTTATAAATCACTACACAGAAACAAGATAACAAATTTGACAAATAGTACATAAACCAAGATTTCATTACATTGAACAATATGAAATTTATACAGTATTTTACAAAAATTGGATAATAAAAAATAAAACAAACTAAATAAATTACATGAATACAAGGTGTTGAACCTCTTTATTATGAATACTTTAATAATAACACCACATTAACTTCAATGAAGAAAGAGCTAATAATTAGTACTTTAGAGAAAATTTCACTTATTTTAAAAGTAAATTGCTTATAATTAATTATATCTTCCATCATTCTGTTGAATGAACAAATGTCAGTTTTTTAACTACAACTCAAATGCTGTCGAATGAGCAAATGCCAGTTAACTACAAGCAAAATGAAAGAAGTTTATTGTTGATAATTTTCATTATAGCTTTATCTTTACTTTACAAAAACAAGTATTTAAAAAAATTAAAATGTTTCTACAACTAAAATTTATCTAAAAACACAAATTGTGTACTAGTTAAGTTTATCCTTCCCACTCCTTTATTATAAACATTTTATCGTTATTTCACATTCTTTAACTTTGACAATGCTATTCAAAGAGCAACACACTAATGGTGTAACACCAAAATTAAACTTAAATTGAACCATGCAGCCAAATAATGATGCCACATTATCTTTATTTTAAGAAAATAGGTTTTGAAATAAATACAGAAAGCCTTCAAACAAGGCTTGGACAATTCATTTATGACATACATCTTTGTTCTGACTGTCAGCTCTCTAGTCTCAAGTCCTTTAAATCCTACCAGAGCTATACACTGTAAGGTAAAGGAGCACTATAAGGAATTTATACTAACAATAATGACAACAGTGTGTTTATTTCATTGCTATTATTTTTATTGAACAATTATAACTAACATTTTATTAAAATGATAGTTCTAACAAAAAAAAGTATGTCCATGACACAAAAAAGAGTTTTTATATATTATTCAGCTTGTCTTAATGTTAAAATGTAAATACGATATTCTGATTTTAAATATTTCAGTGAAAAAAAATTGCCCCAACACTTAAATTTGTTAAAGTTTTTAAGTTAAATTTGCTGAAAAAATGTAAATACATTTTTTTAAATTTGAATTTAGATTCAAATAATAATCATTTATTCTTGTTTTAAATAATACAATTTAATGTTAAGGTTTTTCTTTTTTTAACTAAATTGAGTAGAATATCAATCTCTGTACATAACATAAATGGTTAGTAAAAAATAAATTTTTGTTCACTGCTCTAACATTATCAAACTGATGCATTTGTATTGTGTGACATCCTGACAAACTTCATACGGTTCAGCTTTGTGAATTTCTGCATCACTTTGCTTTCAGAATCTTTAGCTCTAGGTCTTTTTGTAATTGTTTGCACAGATTAAAATTTTTAAAAACCAGTCTATTAATTTCAAAGATAATTAAAATTTACACAAAGTAAAAAGTTCTTCTATGGAATGTTGAACTTTGAAACACTTTTACTTTTCTCTATTTTTGTAAACTCTCTATCCCACAGCATAAAGTTGGTATAGAACAGAGAAACCTTTAATATACTTGCTCATATCTAAAATTCCAGAAGATTCAAAACTATTTACACAAAATGGGGAATCTTCCATCAATTATTTTAGCCTAATAAACAATCTAACCAAGTTAGATTTTTACATTCATTATTGTTAAGTTGGAAATAATCACAAAAATATTTAAACAGAATGCTGCTCTAATAGTTTATAGGGTTTTAATATAGGAGTCTCTTTTTCAATAAGTTCATTATAATTAAAATGTTTTTCATACGTTTACCCAAGTCATTTATAGCAAAATTATAACAAGAAATCTGTCTGGTAACACATTTGGAAATTGCTGCAATTAGACAAAACAGAACTTACTGCATATAAGCCCTAATTTTTTTTCCATTTCTTCAGTTTCTTTTAATGCTTTATAAGCATATTCAGCTTTGATATGATGAAATAAGCTTTTATAGTCAATCTTCTTCAGTTACAACGATACTCAATTAATTAAATTGTAACTCTCAATGTCTGCAAATGTCACTTCTGGAAATACAAATTTTTAAAGGCTTTCCAAATAAAAAAATGTTTGGCTTACTTCAAAATTTGGTTGTTTCTCCACAAATTAAATATATTTAAGCCAGAGATAGATCAGAAGGAAAATATTCATGATCAATTGATTTTCTCTGCTATGATTTGATGCTAAGGAAATGTATTAATGCAACTAAGAAGTATATTTTTAATGTTTCTGTTTTTTCACTGACCCAGTGATCTTGAGGAACAGAAATGCCATTCTTCAATTGTTTTTGTAAAGTCTGAATATGCCTATAAAAAATCTGAAAAGCGTTCAACAGAGTTGGAGTTGTTTTTTTACAAATATCTCTTTTTTCTAATTTAAATTAAAAGTTGCCAACTTTCTTGAAGTACCAACAGTGATTCCTTTCTTCTTTGAACTGCTACTTCAAATAGAAACATTAGGTTAAAAAGAGAAGCTGCTTATCATATGTTAACATGTAACATTGTGTAAATCAGACCTGATGATGCCTTTTTCAAAAATAAATACTTATAACTAATTGCCAGTAATAAAGATTTGGGGAGAAAACACAGAAATTCAATAAAACTATAACACGATTATAAAAAATGACAAATGATAGATAAAAGCAGAATTGTTTTTTGTTTCAACAATAAGTCTAATCCCAGAAAGACAGCATTAATAAAATAACATAAATATTCATTCAGTCAAACATTTCAATTATTTTTTTTTCAGAATTTCTCTTTGAAATTATCACTTTTATAAAAACCTATACTTCAGTGGCAGGAAATTTTACCTTGACACTGAAGCCAATCCAATATCTAAATTTTCACTTGACAATTACTTTTTAAATGCTTCCACAACAGAGCTTTTTTGAATAAATAATAGTATTCATCACGTTTTCTGACAACTGCAATAAAATAACAATACTGCAAAAAATACTGGTACCACAGCTTAATTAAAACATATAACTGAAAGAATTTACTGACCGCTAAAGAAAGTAGGGAAAAAATCATTAAAAATCACTCAAAATGCAAAACATTTTATTTTCTTAAAAAATTAAAATTTTTATTCTAAAACTAACTTATATTTTAATTATATACAAATATTGCTCTAATAAAGGCTAGAATTAATTATAAGCTAAAAATTTATTAAAACAAAAATATGATGTAATCAATATACAATTATAATAATACATAAATAATGATTAAAAAGAAATAAATGATTCCATTTTATCATTTTTATAGATAAAAATAAAAACAATTTCAATATGATATTAAATTTAAAACAAAATCTCCTTAATACAAAAATGACTAGTATTTAATAATGGCAAAATGACACAATTATTCTTTTTCTTTAGTATAAATTTGATTGTCAAAAATACAATTTTACCACGGAAAACTTGGCTAATGTAATAAATGTACTATGCTAAAGTATGTATATATGTATATATACATACAAATACACACTGTATATACATAAATAAATGTAAAACCTGTATCCATGAGGTAAAGGCACATTTATCACTGAAATATTATTCGTTTCAATATTAAAATTCCTCAAGCATTAGCCATTTAATAGATCAGAATTCAAAATAAAAGTACAAAATTCATAAAAATTGTCTGGCAGCTATATTTCTAATGTAACTTAGTTTTCACAAAAAATTACTTATTATCTGGTCCTAATTATCTAATATTCTATGCCTACAGAGGCAGTGGCCACTTTTCATACAATTATTTGTTCAAAAATGGGATAGTCAGAAGGAAAGCTCAATGTCATGGCTGTTCTACACGCACATATCTTATAATTATAAATTTCTCCATCCTACATGTAACTCAAAGATACTAGTTCCTACTTTATAGGACCACATTTTTATTTTTTTATTTGAGTACAATACTATAATTAAGAATTGGACAACATAAGAAAAGGGTAGTGGGTGATGTATTAATCCAAGATTAGATAATCGGATTGAACTACTTATGTAGAAAATAGAAAACTGTAAAAGAAGACATCTAATAAAAAAAGTAAAAATGAGAAAGAAGCGTTTAAGAAGTATACTGAAATCAAAAGAGTGCAGAATATAAAGCAATTGACATACATCAAAGCAGTGAAACCACTTACATAAAAAAAAATTTTTTAAGACTCTAAGGGGGAACTTTGTTAAATAAAACATTAATATTTTTTGCTAGAAAGAAAGGCAAAAAAAGGCTTTTTCAAAATTTTATCTTTCATAATTAATAATCTGAGAAGTTTTATTAAAAATAAATTACCCTCGTACTGTAAATAAATAATTGGATTTATTGTAAAATCATACATACATGTCACAATATATTATAAAATTTAATACATGATAATACTGCACTTAAATAATATTCATGAATTATATGAATGAAGGACAACCCATAATTATATGAAAACTGTATACAAATACAATAGCAAATAAATTAATCCTAACAGAGGAAATTTTTTTTTAGTACCACACTGCTATGATTTTAAGTCATCTGTCCATAGGTAACTGTGACACTTTTGGAGCTTACTATGCGACAGAGATGTTTTCCATTTATTAATTCTTCTTCCAAACAATTTTGAGAGTATATATTTAATTTTTTTCTAACTGTATTTTAATTTAGCAAAACCTAAAAAAATTTGATGAGGTCGACTTTCATAGCTGTATCTATAACATAAAATTGCAACAATATTTTTCCAAAATATATATTCAGAAAAGATAAAAATGTTTGATACTGTTATTGCAGTTTGGACCTTAAATGCAGTCTTCAATAAAAAATGTTATTTAACTGCAAAATTTTAACTATTTTATCTCTAAGTGTGTTATACTTCTGAAGGTAATTAAATATTCAATGGTGTCAAAAGCAGTACAGAACTTTCAGGCCTTCTTTAAATCAATGAAAGCAGAAAACAACATAATTAAAACTAAATTAACTATGGGAAAAATAATAGTTTATTAAAACATATAAATTTAAAACTGAATATTCAACATAAGTTGTTCAGAATGTGTACTTGGTGTATCACTGTGTTTCATAAATAACGAGACAAACAGTCAAACATTATACTCCATTAGTCATTCTGTTTTTTGGTCATTAAGAAAAACTGCTCAACTAATCAAAACAAAACTTGGAGAATTAATCCAACTGATAAAAATATAAATTAACCCTTAACACATTAAATCCAGTTACTGTTTTTTGAAACAATAAAATTAATCATTATTAAGTTTGCTAAACTTTTTTCAGAAAATATTCACTAGTTCTATATAAATCTATTTCCAAAAAATTGCAAAAAGAACAGCGTTTAGATACCATGCAATACTTACTAATAAACAAAAAAAAATTACTCAAATGTTCCATATCATCATTAATTATTTACTAGAATATAAGTAAAACATTTGCATAGGACAACAGTCAATTACAAACTTTTACTACAGATTTCATTGCAATTCATCAATATTTTAATAAAAAATACTTTGTCGTTTTACAACTAATATTAGGAATATAATGCTCACAAAACAAAAAGTAAAAGCAAACCACCACTTTTTATAAAATACTAAAATTACTCACCAGTATAAAAAGTTTGATTTAAAAGACAGTTGTAGAAAATTGTGAATTAACATAATCCACAAAACAATTAATATAACTACATGAAATTGCTTCTTAATACTAATAAGAAATGGCCAATATTTCTATTATTCACAATGATGTACATTCTCTTGTAATCTTTTTTCACATTAACCTGCCAAATTTTTTCAACAGAGACTATCATCAACACCAAAATTAAATATAAAGTCAACAACCATGTTCTAGTAGTTAACAATGTAACATATTTATAAAAGCCATGCTTTTCACAACTACTTTTTTTAAATTAGAATCATAAGAAGCATAGTTTAAAAATTAAGAGAATTAAGGTACATAAAATATTATAATTTTTATAAGAAACTCAGAACAGAGAGCTCCAACACTATTTTAGCAAAATATTCTTTATAATTTAATTGCATTTATTAAATTTTAGAAAACAAATTAAATAATTTACTATTAGAAGCCACAGTAAATCATTTTCTGAAGAAAAAAAAAATTGTTAGAAAACCCAGTGTAGTAGGCAATCTGACATAAAATGTGCCACTCTCAGCTACCCCAAAGGAAAAGTAAGAGCTATAGTGGCTTTCCATCACATTTTTCCCTGTGCCAAATAAATTGCAGCATATTTTACCAAGCACACCAATATCTGCATGGTACAAGCTTCTCTTCTGGTTTTGTCTGATTAGTTCTGGCAATATAAATATCTTTGTAATTCCAAATTTAAAATTCATAAAGTAAGAAGTAATAATAAATGGTTCAAATATGTACAAAATGAATAAAAAATATTTTACCAAAAACAAAACAAACTTGTTCAGTGTGTTTTAAATCAGAAGTTAAGGTAAAGTGGATAAACACTGTGAAAGCTAAGCATGTTATAATTAATATGTAACATAGGTATGTTTAAGTTTCAAACGCTAATAAAAACCTTAAAATGGGAGCTCTACTCATAGTGATGATATGTAGCTTCACATGATACTAAGTAAAATAAAACAGATTTTAATCAGAAACTTCTTAATTCATGTGAATGAAAGTTATTAATATGTCAAAAAAAAATCCCTGCTGAATCAGATATATCTGGAAATTTATTTAAAAAGATATAGTTTGTTGAACTAATAATTTTCAACATTTCAGTAACTGGAGTATACAAAATGATTTTGCTCTTTAATTTGGTAAGACTGAATAATAAACAAAACATAAGTATGAAGAGTAAAAAAAAAAGTTATTGATATTCATAAATGATTTCATGTCATTTATAAATCTTAATTCACAACTCTTTGAAAGAAAATAGCTTTTCACTTTTATATAATCAATACTGCTGCTAACTCTTTCGGGGTTGTGACATATGATTTTCTCAAACCTTAAATACTACTTGCT
Organism: Zanna intricata; assembly: GCA_010016005.3. NCBI lineage: Eukaryota > Metazoa > Arthropoda > Insecta > Hemiptera > Fulgoridae > Zanna > Zanna intricata. The sequence goes on along the minus strand of JAAAKQ030183246.1, from coordinate 20,407 downwards.
TTAGATCTTCTCAGTTTTATAGAACAATACTTTTTCCAGTTTTGTTAAATGTTGTTGGCACTTTCAGCATCTTCTAATCAGTCAATTAATTTGTCTACTAGTTAAGTATTTCTTTCAGCGGTACAATTAGTCTGTGCTGAGCCACAGTAAAATTTTGTTACACAAAAACAGTCAAAAATTAAAAATTTTTCCTATTATGAGCAAAATATCTAAATCTAGCATTACTAATAATGTAAAATTAGATAATAATACTTTAGTTAATAAGAACATTACTTTAGGTGACCGTCCCATTATTTTTACAAGATTAGTATTACAAATGTGTATTGTGTTAACAAAGGACGTAGTAATAGTTATAATGTATTTAACTACTGTCCTAGAAATGTGCAAAGATCAATGTGCAATTCAATACTTAAAAAGAATATGAATGAAGACAGAACCCTTAGTTTTAATGACAAAAATTAATTTGATAGGATGAGATAGCTTCTATATTGATGGAGGCAGATTGGAATAGCTGGTCCTCTTCAATAAGTTAATCAATCATTAACAGCAACTACATTCTTAAAATCAGAGAGATCAAATATTCAATAGAGTTTAAAAAGGGAGGGTTAACAGTAACAGATCAGCTGATTTTGTTCATTAAGTAATTCACAGAAAGAAAGAAATAAAATACTTAGATTTATTAAAGTGTTCATTCCAAGTTAATTCTATTTTAGTAAATTAATGCAAGGGTAACCACTGAAGTATATTTTTCTAATAAATAAAAATAGTATTATAGTGAAATACACTAACTAATTCTGGAATAACCAGAATTGAATTTTTTCATAAAAAATTTCTTTGCGGAGTATAAGAGTCAATACTTGAATTAATTTCTTTTTCACAGTAGGTAATGATCTTCCACGACCTCAAAGTGACAGAGTAATAAATTAGGCTGATATCATAGCGATTGATTTACTAAGATGGCTATAACAAGGGATCAAATAAATAACAATAATTAAGGTTTTTAACATTGTAACTCAATACTCAAGAGAAAATGGACTGATAATAAACAGAAATAAAAATGTTTATGTATCTCACACCAATTCATACATTTCCTGAATTCTTAGTGAATGATATTAATAATCATACAATTTCTAGGTATAGTTTTTTTTAGTAAAAGGTTGTTAGTATTGATTTTAATAAGAAGGTGTCTCAAATTTTGATTATTGAAGTGCTTCTTAAAATGTATTATGATTACATGTATCCACATTTAAATTATGCTATTTTGATCTGGAGAGGAATAAGCACTGTAAATATGGGAATAATTGATATTAAAAAATAACTTTTAACAACTATTTTTAATTTAGCAAATAAATCTTTAGCAAACTAATGATAGATCATCGTATATTACAGATACTGTAACAAATTTACAATTATATTACATTACTAAAGGGTAAACATTTTAGATTACCAAGATATTTTTTCTTAGAAAAATATTTAATTAATTCAGGAACTTATTTCTTTAAGGAAATAAATAACGCCTATTACAATAATAATACAATATTAATTGTACAATAATACAATTTTTCTTATTCTTAAAAAAAATCAATAGTAATTATAATATGTAAATAAAAACTGTATATATTAGTTTATCTAATAAATTGGGTTTAGTTTATTACATTTACATACCAACATACTACTTACTGATGTCTAATAATTTTATATAGTGTTTGTATTTATAATGTACCTGTTTGAATACATTTGAAAAATTGAATTGTTAAAATGAACAAATAGAGAATTACTGTTTTCACAACAGTAACTGTAACTTGAACATGACTATTCTAGGGAAACAGCTGCTTAACATTGCTTATTATTAACTGATATAATGTACTGACCAAAAGAAACATTGGGACAGTTATTGAAAAATAACAATATTTAGCCTTTCCGTTATGAAACATAATGTAAATATTCATTCTCTTTATTATGAAAAATTAAAAAAAATCAAAAAATCAGGGGCAACAATTTTTTTTTAAACTATGACCAGAGGTCCCTTCCTTTTCTTAATAAAAGTTATGAGACATTTATTTTAAATAAACTAATAGACCATTTTTAAGAAAACTGAATAAGAATTCTTTTAAGGAACTCTTTTATGTCACTGTCACAACGTTATCAACGTGTCATTCAGTGCTACCTACTTGGCTTTTAACACTTTTTGTATTCTTCATCTAATTGCAATAACTTACTTTACATTAACTCATTATTGTTAAAATAACTTATTATCTTATTCATATTACTTGCATGTGACCATAGCAAATGTAAGCACACCATCACTAAAAAATAACAAAATTTTTCATTTGTCAATCATAATTTAAAAAAAAAACAGTTCTCAATAAAAAAGTAGCACCAGTGTAAAACATGAACAGAAAGACACTGGCCAGCTGTTGACTGCCTCTCAGAACCCGCTTATATTTTTTTAGTCTTTCGTGTTTACTAAAGTTGCTCAATTATCCTTTTCCTTGGACCAATATTGATCAGCGTCAGATACATGAATCAATGTGGTTCATGGTACTACCACAGTAAAAAATGAAGTATATTTATGACATCAGCAGTACTAAAAATTTTGTTTAAATATACACTTAATGTAAACAACAAATATTTCACTGTAAACTAATCAAAAAAAAAATTTTAACAAAGTTTTTTTTCAGTAACATAAAAAAAACACATGCAGAATAACTGTGGCCTTTCTAGGTTATTCAAAATAATCATTTTAGACTTTATAAGTGTACTACAAAAAGGCTTTATGCTAAAAGAGTTAAAGATGATAATTATATAAATTACTTAAGGTCATTATTTTTTTTTTTTTAACTCAGAATGTAAAATTATGCTTTCAATAGTCAGATTAAATTGATATGCTGAATCATTTAGTTAAAAATTGTAATTACTAATATTTTTATATCATGTGGCTGTGTTTTCAATCTTCATTTATGTTCTGAAAATTACGAAGGTCCTACTATATGATTAGAGGCTAATGAGAGGGAAGGCCAGGCAAAATGTGTTCTGCTATTCATAAGTTAGTGTAAAAACAGAAATATTTTTCATTACAACAATTTTTTTTATTCACAGATTTCTCAGCAGTTAAAAAAATTAACCAATTGTATAGAAAAAAATTTTATATCCTTGTTATTCAATGAAACTGATAATCCTAAACAAGGTCATTGAAGGCTAAAAAAAAAAAAGAAAAAAACACTATTACAGTTCAGATATTAAAATGTAAGTCATAAATTTTAAGACCCTTCACAATATTATTATATTAATATTACACAGCAAATTCCAATAACAAACAAGTTTTTTTACTGTAACAGATGATTGGTAAACACTTAAATTTAAATTTTAGATTGTTCAAAGCCTATTTTAAAATTACATTGGCTACTCAAATTATCTGCTTAACCACAAGCGCCCAATTTAATTTAAAAAATACTTCCATTCTTATAAGAATGTATCACACACTGTCCTTCTCCGAAGTTCAATTTTTCTTTTTTAATAATAAGAAAATCAAAAATATATTTTAGTAACAGAGGCAATTAATTAGACATTAATTGAGTTGTAAACCCAGAGTTGCAAATGAGTGATAGAAAAGAAAAATGAAATAAGAGATCAAATTAATGCTATAATTGACAGAATAATAGAATTCATTAAGAGACATGCAATTCTGATTCAACAACTTAATATTACAATTCAGTTATTAGAAAATAATTACCAGACAAAAATTAAAAAAAAAGGCATTATGAATATTTGAAAGAAAAAAGACCAGAATTTTTTACTTTGTTTATATGCTACTTTGAATATAGCTGCTAAACTTGTTTTTAACATTTAATTCAACACAAAAAAAAATTATTATTAAGAGTTATTCTCACAAATACATCATTTTACAAATAATTACATCTATGAATACATTAGTAGAATGTAAAAAAAAAAAAAAACATTAAAATATACCAATAAATATAACATTTTTAGAAACAGTTAGACCACCTTTAACAAGTTTCTACTGAATTCAGTTAATATAATCTGCATTACTGCAATAACTAGAGATTATACAGAAAAAACTGATAAAAAAAAGATACAGACTATATTCAATAAGTCACATGTTCAGTCACATAAAATATTCAATGATAAAATTAAATCATAACATATTATATATTAAGAATTATACAAATCTACTTAACTGCAGAATTTACTCAGTAACTATTTAAAAATAGTATACTATACAGTTAAATAAAATGTAGTAATAAAAAACCTAAATATTATATACTAAGAAACCATCTATCTGAATCTGAAGAAACAAAAATTTTAAAAACCATTATTTGTAAAAACATAATATAAAAATAATACCAGTATACAAGTTTATAATGTTAAATAAAAATCAAATTAAGTTATAATTTAATAGCTTGTAGTTTTTTTTTTGGTTTTTTTTTTTTTTTTAATTTTGTCTGAAATGTGTTTTGCTTAGGGCTAAAAAAGCTTTGAAGATAAGCCATATCAATTCTATTTGATTATCAGTTTTGCTGGCGGCAAGCAATTTTATTCAAAATTCTCCATGAACATATTTGAGTTTCAAAATGGTTAATAACTGTTGTGGTTTTTAAAAGCAATTATTGTTTAATTTTTTTTTTTCATTGTATAAATACAATATTATTTTCTCACAAACCTTGTAAGCAAGATTTTACAGGCACTGACTAAAAAAAACCAACTTTCAGACCACTACCTACATTTTGACAACAGAAAATTTGTGGTATTCTGTACTCAAACTAAACCTTACATTAATAGTTATCTGACTAATAAAAGAAGATATCAGAGTATAAGCTGTTGCAATTATTTTTGATTTATAGAATTTTCCCAGTTTTTCAAAAGTTAGGATTGATTTTTACAGCCAAATAAATGTCCTTCCTACATTGACCTAGAGAAAATGAAGTACAGAAGAGATTTAAAGAGATTGAAAAATATCATGCCTGACCAAAATTCAAATACAGAACCTTCTGAAGAAAGATGTAGACATTACTAACACAAAAATTAGCAAAGTAGTGTAATTCTATAATCAAGTTATAAAGAGTAATGAATACTAAATTAAAGCCTGTTTTATTTTACAATATTTTATTAAGGATTTGTTAAACAGCAAGAAATATGTCACCTAATTTTAAAGGTCTACAGAAAAATGTTCTTTACATTCTTTATTCAGTATATGCAAATTTCAACTATTTTAACAATGATAAAATTTTTGAAACATATGAACTTAAAATATGAAATTTTATCATTACCCTCATCACATTTCATAGCATTACACTTATGTGTAGGTGATACAGGGCTTTAAAAAAATAATAATAATAATAAAAATGCTATCTTCATTCCCAATCATACCAAAATATATTGTTAAAACAAAAAAAAAGCAGTTTTAGAACAAAAAGTTTAAAATTCATCTATCTTTTCACTATCTACGAAATTAAAAAAAAACAGAAATTCAAAAATTTTTATTTCAACTGTTCACTTACATTGTGGCAGAATAGCCTATACTATGGATATGATTTTTATTTGATACATAACTAAATCTTTGAATTTTTAATACATCTGTTAAAAAATAATTGTTATATAAAATTGGAAATACACCCACAACCATCCATTATTGAGAGTTGTAATAATTCACTATCACCAAAATTACAAGTTTAGATAATTGTTTTGTCCCAAGTTAAAGCATTCAGAAATTATTTAAAGTAAAAATAAAGATACAAAAATATGGTTTTCCTGCATGTTTTGAACATAAACAAAGCAACAGCTGCTGTTTAAAAAAAGTGTTAATAAAATAATTCAAAATAGAATAAGCATATTTTGTAAATATTACATATTTGTACATATTATGTTTTTTACTTTCAGTTATAAAGTTATAACACCTAAAACTAAGCTGTCTTTGTAATAAAATATTAAACTTGGTTTACAAATTCTAATTTATACACAGAAGCTCATATAAATTTAATAATAATAAATACTGCAGTCTTAATTTTCTAAATTATTATATTAGAAATGTATACAATTATTTTTTATAAGTAATTTTAATAATCTAAAGTCATTAATGCAAGAAATACATATCAAAATTCTCAATCTGTTTTTCACATACATTATATTCACCCATAATTTTATATAACTGAACAAATTTTCCAGTCTCCTTATTCTGGAATATTTAAGAAGATAGTTTAAAAAATAAATAATTTTTCACACATGCAAAATAAAATACTATCTCTTGCTATAAATATATAATCAATGTAACTAAAAATTTAATGTAAATACACTTTGGTACTAAAAATTCTTTTGTTTATGAATGCTAAAAAATTAAATAACAAGAATATCAAAATTAAATTTTGTGACAAAGATTTGTTTGATAATATGGATTTCAAACTACAACTTTGTCCAATGGCAACTTGGATACCCAGAGATATTTTCAATTTTGATGAAATTTAAACAGTTTTATAAATTTTTTACAAAAATAGTCTGAGGAGAAGTAAAGAAACCATACAAATTAACAAAGAACAATAGTAGAAAACATGCTGATTTATGAAAAACGGCAGATGCGATACAAGCACTCTCAAAGCTATTTACTGTAATTGTATTTAGATACTACAAAGGCACTCGTGTACTGGGAAATTTTAAACATTACATTAAATACATGAAAAAATGTTCAATATTACTACGTGTGTAAAGAGTGATCCAACTGTAATATGAATTTAAAGTTAGAAAAATACCACCAAAACCAGAATGTTAATATTATTAATAAAAACAAATAATATTGTACAAAAATAAAAAAAGACCTACTCCAAATCCTTATGACAGAGTTATAAACAAATGTAATTATAATTAATTACAATATATTAATTTATCAATTATATTATCTACCCCTATAACAGTTATTTAGAAAGGTATATTAATTTTAACAATAAATAATAATATTGAAAAAATAAAAAAGTGATGTAACAACATACAAGAAAAACAATTAAATACTATATAAAATGCCCATGCTGTGCAGATTTAATAAACAATTTTATCAATTGTAACAGAAGCATTATCACAATATAAAATTCATATTTATCACAATCGTTAATATGTTTAATACCTAATGAAAAAAAGTGTAAAAAAAATAATAAAAATGTAGACATCTAAATGCCAATTACATATAGTATGAAAATGAAATATGATTTTTCATGCATTTATATTACAAATTAAATTAACAACTGAATTAATAAGAAATCCTACAAATTTTAGCAATAAAATATTCAGTAAGATATATGGTTGACAAATATGATACAAACATACAAGATTCTCTAAAAACACCTCCATTAACACAAAAACACAACTGCTTTGTTCAAAAGTATACATTTACAGATTATGTAGTAATAAAATATGACAATCCCATACAGAATGTATTCCCATTTTTTATACCAATGATCAGGTTATTTTCATATCAGTTTGTTTTGGCTCAGAATGTTGATATGTTTCACACACTAATCAGCTGTGTTTGCTAAGCCAAAAATTGAGATTATACATAAAACATCAATGAATACACTGAATCCGATTGGTAATATAACATTACAATGTATGAAAAACATCTCATCTGTTCAATAAAAATAGTTTCTTTATCACACAATGTAGCATTGGGTCAAAAATGTACAAAAACATAACTGCTACTAGGGTTATCAGTTTGAAAGCTTATGTGCATAAATTACTAATTCATTAGGTACACATATTGCCAAAAAGTAAGTTGTGTCAGCAGTATTTCAGTTTCATTCTGGAAAATAGTAGCCCAAAAAGATGTTTCTCTAACTACTCAAAAATAATGAAAGAAAAGGTACTAAGATTTTCATAATTTTAAATCCAAATAGGCTATTTTTTTCTAATCTTATTTTTTTTATCTTAAGATCTAATAAAAATTAGGTTATATTGCTTTATGTGACAGAAATAAGTAATAACAGCTATATTTATATACTATGCTCTAAAAAAATGGGATGAAAGTAATCATAGACTTTTTAAGCTCATACCTTTGTACTTACTTTAAATTTCAGATTCTTATTTCAATTTATCTCAGAAAAACCGTCTTTTTCCATTTATTTCTCAAGATAGCAACCAAAATACTGCAGAAACAGGTTTTGTCTGGTCGTTTTTTCTAATACATTTCCTAACTGATATCGAAATTTAATACCAACTGCCAATAGAGCAATGTTTCTCTAACATACCTTACTATCTGTAATAAGATGAAAACTTTTATGACAAAAAATATATGTAACCCAGTTGGATAGTTTGGTGTAATCTGTCAGATATCAGCTTCTATATACTATTTCACAATCAATTTAATAGTCACAAAATAAAATTATTAATATAATAATGCTTCCTGCCTATTCCAGTATCTAAAATATAAAAGCTTGGTAGAATGGTATTTTTGCCCAAAGATATGGGAAATTAAAGAAACAAAATTAACACAATTTATAACTGTTGAGAAACTTTTTTCTTCCAAAATATGTTTTTTATCTGAGCTTAGTAAAAGATAAAACAAATCAAATTAAAACCAAGCAAAATCAAATATAACTAATTCATAAATACAACTTACACTCTGTCATCTGAGAGCAATAAGGAAGATTAAAAACAAACATTATCACAGATAATATGACATAAATAATTTTATTACTCACAAAAACAATACTATCAAAGATCATTTTTTAAAAAATGATATGCAAAATTTTACAAGCAATTAAGTTATTTTAACTCGCGCAAAACCACGAATAATATAAGTTTTCATTCTGCATGGTCAGATAAAATCTCAACAATGAGTAGTGAAATATATATCTAATAAAAAAACAACAAAAAATTAATTATTGATTCAATAATATACATTATTACATAATTTAAAATATCACATCGACATGTGAGCAAATATGACTGGGAGATAAAACAGTTTAATTAAAAATAAATATGTTATATTTACATATACACATAGAATCAACAAATCTACAGTTAAGATTACCTTTAATTCAATCAGCTGAAACAAGAAAACCAGCTTTAAATGACCACATACTTTACTTTACATTGTATAATTCTAATGATTAATTCTGATATATTATCAATGTGTAATATGTGTTATCATTATTATAAAAATTATAATAATAATAACAATAGAGGGTACAGAAAAAAAGTTTAATTTTTTTTGGAAAAATATGATCGTATTGCATTCAGTTATGCGAACAGTAATGGCAAACTAATGTCAACGCTAGATGACTACCAGCTGTGTACTTCTCACACAGACTAGTTATATATATAAGTAATGGTCTTCAAAATTAAATTATAATTTACTCACTTAGTAAATTTAATCTCTGTCAACAGCCAAACTAACTTGAAGTACCAATATGAAAAATATTTTTTTTTAATTTTACACCAACTTATTCATTTATTTTACCCCATATGAGTATTTAATTACACAACTCTGAAAAAATAACAGGGGAGATTAGTGACATTTAAAAAAATTGTTGAATATATATTACGGCAAATAAAAAAAGAGTTTGAATTGGTAAGAAAAAGCAAACTGAAGCTGAATTTTCTTCAGCGGAAACCAGATGGATTGAAAAAACCTCTCATCTGTTTAGCCTGCGGAACTACCGTAAGTTGAACAAACATTTCTGACAAAAATCACAGTATTTTTAATTTCTTTCATCCTACAAACTTTATGCAAATGAAATTAACATTTGCAAGAAAAAGTTAACTTTCACTGAAAAATTTCTTGAAAATCAATTAACAAACACAATAAATAATATTGCAAACATACAGAATTCAATAATTTTTAACATTTATTAAAGAAAATAAAAAAAATACTACATGTAATAAGTAGTAGTATCACATAATAAGTATACTATTTAAAATTAATGAAACTAATATTTTTTATTATAGAAATTTTTTTCTAAATCTTTGAAAATAACTACATAAAATATCATTTGTGATGTATGAGGTGATATCAAAAAATTGTCGGACTAATTCTGTAACATGCCAACAGATGACACTGCAGGGTCATGCAAGCAGCAAGCCTAACCTCTAAACATTATAATGGAGTGAGCCAAATGACATTGCTGTGTTTACAATGGAAGTTGTTGAATTAGTGTTTTTGTGATTAAGTGCATGTGATTGTCACTATGCCATGGGCAAGAATTTGAAACAAAGAGTCAACATGAAATTTTATATTAAGCAAAGAAATTTTTTTACTGGGTGAAAAACACTTTGGCATTATCATTACTTGGACACAACACATTTGTTGCAAAATGTAAACAGGTTATCACATTTTAGTTCTTAATCAGAACGGTAAAATTTCATACTATACAATTATTATGAAGAGCCGATACAAAATACAAAAAATCAAATATCCAAGTATAAACAGACAGCCTTAAAAACAACACACAGTCTAAAACTTCCTTATCGTTGCTCAGGATTCATCAAATGTTTCTGGACAATTTATATTTAAGACACAAAGCCCCATAAGTTATGCAATCCATAAGGATGTACTGCACAGTCAAATGGCTGTTGCATTGTATGCATAATGGAGCATAGGAAAATTGGCTACAGAGATTTTCAGTTTCGTTCAGCAAGCTTACAGCGATGAGGCAATGGGTTGCACACAATGTTTTGATTGGCATGCATGCTTCAATAGAAGAACATCCCTCAAGGATGATGAGTAATGCGAAGATCTTCTACTAGCACTGTACCCAAAAATGTGGATAAAGTAACAACCACCATTAATGCATTTCCCTAGCCAGTCCATCAACAGAGAATTTTTTTTAACTGCCAAGTTCTGATACATTTGAGAAGAATATTCACTGAAAGCAACCAGGACTGTAGCACACAAAGTATTGGATTCCCCATGGCAACAATACACCCCGTCACTGAGTACAACTTGTTAATTAATAATTTTCTGGCAAAAAGCAATACAATCGCTTCTGCAGCCACCTTACAGATTTAGCACTTGCAGAATTTTTCTTGTTCCTGAACCTGAAGGAGAAGAGTAGCTGAAAGGTCACTTCTGTAACACAATCGCCACATCCAGTGCAAATCACAGGTTGTTCTTGACTTGCTTACAAGACAACTTCAAGGCCACATTCCAGAAGTTGCCAGAACATTAGAACTGATACATTTTTGAGCAGGGTGACTACTTTAAGGAGGTTTACTTTTAAATAAAGTATATCAGGTAATTTTTGATAACACCTCGTAAATATTAAATATAATAAATATTTAATGTTCACTAACAATAAAAGAAAACACCTATGTACATCACTTGTGGCCATTAAAGAATAAGGAAAAGTGTTAGAAAGGGATCTACATAAAAAATATTCATACAATTCACAAAGACTGACATGGCTACGTGAAACAAGTTGGAGGGAATGACATGAAAGAGCAAGGAGCATAGCAATTACAAAGAACACATTCTCCTACACATCTTTCATTTTATATTAGCCTGTCAATATTATTTAAATTCAGCCTTCACTTCCCTATAAGAAGGGTTTGACTTTATTCATTATCATTAACAGTAAATGTATATATAAGGACAGAAAATAAAAAAAAACTAAACTTATAAATAAACTGATAAAATTATCTTGATAATAAAATTAAAGGGATCTTTCTTTGAGATCACATTATTGGCTTTACATGTTCACATTATTATAAGGAAATGTATTTGCATTATTTCCTTTTTATTCTGTACCCTTCAAATAATAACTATCAATAGCAATAAAAAATAATTTGGATCGCTTTTACATAATTTTTTTTTCATTTTCAAATACATTATGATAAATAATAATCATAGTTTTCCACAATTCAATTAGTTATTAAAATACAAACCACAATTTAAGTACATATTGCCAAAAAAAAATCTTAAAATACAGGATGAAGGGGTAATTAATAAAAATAATTAACAAATAATCTGAAAATTATTAAATAAAATATAGTTTTTAAGTAGTTTTTAAACCAAATCTAAATGCTTAAGCTTACCAAAATGTAAAGTATTAAAATTCTTGGCATTTAAATAATTAATTATTTAATGAGATTAGAATAACAGCAAATGATTACAAAAACAAAATAAATATATAAATGTTCTCAGCAGAACAGATTAAAATTAATTTTTATACCACACACACACACACACACACACACACACACGCACATGCACGCGCACACACACACACACACACACACACACATGTATGTGTGCGCGCACACACACACACACACACACACGTACACATTCACCAAAAAAAGTCTTGCATCAATTATGTAATAAGACTCAGAAGATGTTTAGCATCTGAAATGTTTATTTTTTAATACTCTGATAAGCCCCTTTCCCTTTGATAATACACTACTAATACGTGATACAAATGTCTAATATTTGTGTAGGCACACTCTGGGGTTTCTGCCCAATCCTATTAGTTTTACTACAGACTATAAAGAAACAAGGTTATTATAATCAATACACAAATACAATAGGAAGAACTGGGAAGTCTTCTCTGTGACACTAAGTTTCTCCTATACTATAACCTTAATAATTTGTTACAAAAGATTGTTAAAATTACTCAATGTTAACAAATTTTTAATAAATAAATAATACTTAAGACAAGAATTAACACTTACAGATAAATATGTACAACAAAAGGTAAAATCTCCAACCTCACTTAAATATGTAAACATCAATCCAACAGAATGCATCACACAGTACAAAGTCTCTATAAGGAGAAAAAAACAGATTTTTCTTGTATTATTATTTTATGATAGTGTAAGCACAAAATACAGTGTCCCATGAAGAAATTTTCAGGACATGTTCTACTGGTGAAAATAATGAAAAAAGTTCATATAAACATAAATCTGGATATGTTTTCTTTTCGAGTTACGGCTAGCGAAACATTTCTTCTGGATTTCGGCTCTTCTAATAAAAAGAAGCCCTACTGTAATTTTTTGTACCCAAATTAAGGAATAAAGGTGGTGGTTTGTTATGTAATTTAGCTGGAAATAGGATAAAACAGGTCATAAAACTGTAACGCCAGTAGTTTTTAAGATACCCAACATAAAATACAAAATTCAGTGTCGATAAACAAGTTTTTTTTAGGTTTGTAATACAGTAGCTTTGTTAAATGACTAATAAATGTGGAAGATTTAGTAAAAAAAGAGTGTAGAAAATTTAATTGAGAAAATTGATATAAATATAACCAATAAAAAATAAAAACTTCAAATCTTAATTGGGTACTTACACATATCCCAAATGAACTAAAATAAAAATAAAAAACATAAGGAATGAAAAATATAATACAATAAAATATAAAAATATAATAACAGTAAACTAAACATACCATCTCAGAGATAACTATTTTAAGTATGAGACCTGATATTTTCTTATTAAAAAATCAGATGACATATTATTAATATGATCAACTTTTTACTTCAGTGTGAAAAATTACCATAGTTTAAACAATTCAATCAAATACAATACTACATAGGCAATTATACAATTATACTTGTTTATTTAATAACAAAATATTTTACTGAACTATGGCAACATCTTCTATTACCCTAGGGACAGAAGATGAACAAAGGAAAAATCAAATGAAATTATACTGGCTCCACATCACAGAGAACGCAGAATGGTGATGATGAAAAACCAGTTACACAATTTATAGAAGTTATGATTAAAAAAGAAGTCGTGTTCGAAAAAAAACACAATTGCACAACAGTTTCAAAAGATGCTATGAGCATCAGCAACAGTATTGAACTTGTTTTGTTGCGGCGAGATACCCCTCGTACAGTATGTGTTGGTAATGAAGAAAGAAAATAATTTGAACTTACAAGTATTCTAAATTCTGAACAAGAAAGAAACATAACACATATCAGTTATCAAATAAGGAACCGATTAAAATATTTGATGACTAAACTTAATGTTGGAAAAATAATGAAAAAGGGCCAGTTCTTGACACTTTAATTAATCTTCATATAAAAAGTAATAATAAAATATTTGTATTACAAAACCTTTGATAAAGAACTAAATTAGTATTCTAAATAAGCATTTATTTATATTTTTTTTGTGGCTTCCTACTTATGTTTTCATTACACTGATGTCTTTGGGCGATGTGGTGGCATCTCTTCCTGTTATTTGAAAGATTCCGGACTCCAGCCTAGCAGCATTTTTCACACACTACAAAATATATTACTAAACCAAAATTGTTACTAAACGTCAGCCTACAGTTACTATGAATAAAAAAATTATTTAGTAATGATTTGTAATCACATGTTTCCATAATCAACAACAGAAACATTGTGTTAACATACTTTGAAAACTATAATTTTAAATCATAAGTGATTAAAGTATAGTTTTATTTTTTTAAACTTTTATTTTATATATATGTATTTTTTTTTTAATTTTATAAGAAAACAGACATGTAACAATTATCAGCAGAGCCAACAACATATTTCATAAGCTACTATAATAATAACAGGTCAACAATCTCCAGCTGTTACAACTTGGGTAAATTTCAAATTATTTCTAAAGAAAAAATTTGCTGAATATTTAAGAAAACTAAACTAATTGCTTGCATAAAGACTCATTATACTGACTAAGTATCTGTGGTGCTGTTTTGTAGGTAAAGAAGTTATAAGTATACTGAAGTTATAATTATACTGAACAGTTTTTTGGCTTTTTCTCAGAAACCGACTTAAGTTTCTTAACAGACTTTTTTCTCCAATTTTTACAATTACACAACTTAAAATAAATTATTTTTGAAAAAATTAATACTATTTTTGGAAAATGAATATAAAAAAAAGCGACTTAAGTTAGAAAAAGTCGCTTTATGTACCTCTATTTAAAGACTTAATCAAATTTATTCTATTCACAATACAATATCCAAATTGAAACATTAAGTAAATATGAAATTAATTTTCTGTCACAACTAAAAGAAATGATATAATTACATAAATTAATCTGTTAATCGTTACATAAATAAATCTGAATGTAATCTGAAATTAATGGTTTCCCAATATCTTCAGACAAATGACTTGTACAAGTAATTGTATAAGTTATCTTTTAAAATACTGAATTTTAAAATCACACAATTAGCGAATTTATTATTAACTGAAATATCAATATGAAACTAACTTTAAAATCAATTTGTATTATCTGAAATAATAAATTCACAGAATATGTATGAATTGTTATCACAAATTGAAACTGGAAAATTCAAAATATTTTTAATCACTTTTTTTTTTAAACAAATTAGAAAGCTATTACAATCCAATACTTTGGATCATGACTTACAGAAAAATGTTCAAAAACTGCTAATGACATCTTCTAAAAGAGTCACTAAATAAATTTAAACAACGTTTAAAAAAATTACACTTGTATCACGTATTTCATTTATGTCACGTACTACTACTGTACGATTTAAAATTCTGCGAACAGATGTTCAGTTTTTAAGTTGATGATTATTTATAATTACAGAAAATATGTATTAAATCTAAACATACAAAACACAATATACAAATAACAATAAAAACATAATCAGACAAATTTTTCATATACTACAAAATTCCTTTTCTCATGCATACCTCCACAAGAACAAAAAAAAAAAGTGTACACACAAAGTTGATTATAATGGTTTCAGCTGATTCAACATTCTTTAACTCTATACATTGTATATAATATTTTATACATACATACTTTTTCAAAAATAAACAATTTACATTACTTTATACAATATACTATAACATATCAACAAAATATTTACCATAAAAAAAAAAAAGAAGAATTATGTACTTTCAGTAACAGGTGAAGAATTTATAGTGGTTGAATTATCCATTCCATTTGGATTTTTATTATTACAATTATTATTATTTGTAATTAAATGTTCATCTTTGGATTTTGATTCAATTTTATTTTCTTCATGTTTCATAGATTTACAGTGTCCTTCTTTATTGTCTATGTGCTTAATATCATTATGCTTGTTATCTATGCACGAGCCATTAGCAGTTTTATTACTAGCTTTAATATTTTCAATTTTATGTACAAGTAATTCAGATGTAACTTCTTCAATTTTTTCACCTGGTTTGGGTTTCAATAATTGGGAAGTTTTTGTATTTTTAACTTCTGATGAAAGGAAATTGGGGACTGATGGAGCCACACTGTTTGCAACCAACTTCAGATCACATAGTTGTGATTGTTGTTGCTGTTGTAATTGGCCAATATTTTCAGCAAGAGGTTTCTTTGGTGGAAGATTGTTTGTTTGTGATTGTCTGGCATTAATAGCAGATGATTCCAGTTTATCTTTTTTTAACTTAACATTGTTTGAGGGCTGCTCAAAAGAACTGGCTGAATTTAAATTCACTTGTAGCAAGTCAGTCTCTGTAAAACCCTTACCAGAAAGATTAGACGGTGGTATCCTCTGAATAGCAGGAGGAGGAGACTGAGTATTTTGTTTTTCATTCGAATTACATTTGAAACCACTTCTCTCACTTGAAATCGATCGATGATGGGCATGATGAGGATTAAATAACATACTTATTGATGGCGGAAGGGACGGGTGAAAAGCAGACCCAGAAGAACATAAAGCAGACATAGCACGTATTAATTCAGAGTTGGTATGCCCAGTAATTAACCTGCTACCAGAAGGATCTGCTGAAGTAAATGGATTAGGAAATGGACTGTATAACAGATGATTAGAATGTGCAACAGAATGTAAAAAAGGATTGGTAGGTATTAAACCTGTGTGAGCAGGGCTGGGGATTCGAGGAACAGATGATTTTCCATTACCTGAATTTGAATGGGCAGTTCTACAATTTGTATAATGTGTAGAATGTTTTGGAGATCCAGGAGTGAAAGGAGGAGGTAATTTCTTGGGTTGGGGAGACGAAGTACTTCTAGGGGGATGATTTAATACATGTGAAACTGTTGGTGTCACAGTTATCGGACTCAAAGTTTTTGGATCAATTTTCATTAATGTTATACCTGAATTACTACTCTGCTTTAAATTCTTCTGACCAGTGCTAACTGGTGAAGAGCCAGTCGTAATGGTGGATAGAGTTACAAGACCGCCTGCTGTTAAACAATTACTATTATTAACAGAAGCGATTGCATTAATACTTGAGGCAGAACTATTAGATGTAACTGTACCAGCAGCAATATTTGTAGAAGCTACAGAAGGTGTAATAGAAGAGGCATTATTACAACTAACAGTACTGGTAGGTACAGTAGTAACAGTAATGGTAGATGCTATGGAAGATATAGTTGTTACCGCAACAGTTGCAGCAACAGTAGTTAAACTACTAGATGAAGTTGATAAAACAACTGCAGAAGTGGAAACTGGATTAGGATTAGCAGTATGGCTAACTATTTCTGAACCAGGAGCAACTTGATACATTGGTTTCACTCCAGAGGATGGATTACCTAAAAATCTAGGCATATTTCTTACTTTAAAAAACCTTGGTTGTTTTGGAGGAGGAGGATTTTGCTGGCCATCATTTGTTCCTGTTGAATTTGTATCTTTGCTTTGATTTGAAGCAGAATGTGTGTGCTTCATAGAAAGTGCAGCAGCTCGTGGGATACTTGGATTCCATGGTTTAATAGGCGTTTTCAATGTCTTATATTTAACAGTTTGATTGTGCGATTTCTTATGAGTATTCAGTACTTCCATTGGTGTCAATTTTGTACTAGTTAAAGAAGGATCTGTTTTTATATTAACTTTAACATGCTCTTCTTTTGGTAATGTGCTGTAAACAGATTTTACACCCGGATATACTTTATGTGAAGTCAAGGAACGATGAACATTTCCTGGTATTCCATCACAAGATTGTTCAGAGTTAAATATCTTAACTCTGGCAATATTATCATCTTTTGACTGAGTAGGATTGGTGGCAACAGACCTTAAACAATTACTGTCAGATTTTGAAGGAAATTCAGTTCTGCTTGATATGTTTCTAACAGTATCTTCTAATTTATCTGTTTTGCTTTTAAAAATTGGATTATTTCTTTCAGAAATAACTGGTAATTTATAACCCACAAATTTACTTGATGGTTTAAGATTATCAATAGAGTTAGTATTATCTTTAGTAACAGTTTTTAATTCAGTATCTACAATATCACTTTTAGAAACTAATGCACTATTTGGGATGGGTGTCTCTAAATTTGTAGCTGGAGATTCAACCGCTTTAGTTCTAAGTTCACTCTGAACAACACTAATATTCTTATCATGAAGAGCACTTGAATTAACATCAATATCAGCAGGAGGCACTTTATTTTCAGGCATTTCATCAGCGACTGCTTTACCTTCAACTGAAATCTTATTAACTAAATTGTCAGCATTATTGCTCTGGGAAGAAACACTAATGGGTTGCATTGGTGTTAACAACCGATTATTTTCGACTCCAGCAACACTCATCACACCATTTTCACTAATCTGTAATTGAACTTCTTTCCATTCTACACAGGGTTCTTTTTTCAATCCTGTTACAGTTACTTTGGTTGTTGATGTAGCTGCTGTAGTTGTCACTGTAGCTGTTGTAGTTGTCGATGATGTCACAGTGGTTGCTACCACTCCTGCTATTTTGACTGAAGATGTTGATATCGATAATGTCGTCGTTGGTATTACTGTTGTCATCGTACTAGTAACAGAGGAAGCTGTTTCTAACGGTAAAGCCACACAGTCAGCAGCCATACTACTGTTAGCACAAACGTTGTTAGCTGCATCTTCTGTAACTGATGACTCAGTCTCAGAAACAACAGTAGCAGAATGACTCAGCTTTATCCTTTTTCTCTGGCTTTCCAAGATTTGGTAACAGAGATGAACTGGACTTTTCTGCACAGAACAATACAAATTATACAAAATACAGACTGCAAGAAACTTGAATTTTCAACTGTTTCAAATCAAGAAAGCAAATTAAAAAAAAAAATTACAGAATAAATATAACATAATCATAATATAAATATTCACAACAAAAATTTTAAACTTCAATAACTAAAAACGTTAAGATAACCAATATTTGTATCAGATGTAATGTTAAGTACACAGTCCGACAAACATAATAAAAAAATCCTAATGTTTACTATTTGAGTAAGTTAAAAAAAAAGATTTTATTTTAATTTTCAAATTTTATTAAATATATAAAATAACAGTAAATTATTCCAAACATATAGCACTAAAAGAAATTAATTATCAGATAGCTTAAAAATAACTGAAGAGAATCTGCTCCAGAAGAAGCAATTAAGATAAAACTTCAAACATTATAAAATGCAAATACAAACTTCCAACCGACTTCAGCCATAGTATAAAGACTTCTATTTTAGGATTTATACAAAACTAATCAGAATAAATAACAATAATATCCATAAATATTCAAACGCCTTGCAACTGTTTAACAGGTATCGTTTTATATTCCTTCTTGTCAAAACCAAAACCTTTTTCATAATAGCAAAAATATTACTTACACTTTCAAATGCAAAATTATTTTTAAAAAAAATAATTCTCTGGTTCATACACAGACCCGTTTAAATAATTTACACATGTCAATAAGTTGATAACAGCTGTGCGACTGTGTATGATCTGCGCTCACAATACTTTAAGTACTCCTTTCCTCTTTTCTATAAAAAATGTAACTAATAATATACTACAGATTTATTCAAAATACATCATTTTCCCAAATTCATAAATGGGGATGATACTAATAAATAATTTCTTATGTTTTTCAGATTATCATAATTAGCAAATAAAAGTGAGAAAGGCTTATACTACTTTGCTGTCGAATATCATTGTCATTTATCTCACAGCCCCCTTTTATTTTAATCACCTCTTAAGATCAAATGGTAATTTCAATTTAATTTCTTTGCTTTAAAGTTCTGCCAGTATTTTTTCAAGCTTAATACTACTTTCCCAGAGAGTTTAAGTGTGTCAAAACTGTGTGTTATATACATGTACATTTAAGTGCAATGTATGTGATTTCAGACTACCCACGCATGATTTTAATTTATTGTAAATTTATGTAATTAGAATCACAAAATTAAGATACAAAAAAAATGACAGCTGTGCAAAGATTTCATTATTTAAATAAAATAGAATATTAATGATTTTTAAATGTTTCAGTAAATATTAAAAACCAAATTACATGTTTTAGACACTAAGTTTCAAAAAAAACTTAAAACAGCATTCTTGATTATTACCACAGTATTTAAATCCTGCTTGAGCTTTATGTTATTCATACCAGAAAACTTGTTTCTTATTACCATCATACGAGGGTCGTCCACAAAGTAACCGCCGTTTACACGTAGCGGGAGAAGTAGTTGGGGTAGCGCCGCCATTCTGACATCAGTGTGTGCAGCGGCTCAGTACGCTTCTAACTG
>JAAAKQ030183213.1:0-12225 GCA_010016005.3 Zanna intricata | reverse complement strand
TGTGTGTGTGTGTGTGTGTGTGTGTGTGTGTGTTGGGGGGCGAGCGCGTGTTTATGTGTGCCTATGCTCGTGATACTTAGTTGATGCTATTAAATCTTGAAGTCTCAAAAAAGATAAATAATTATGGATAAGTTAAATCTATAAATTGGGTTTTTATTTTAATTTTAAGAGCTAATAATTTAAAACGTTTAAATATTGCGCGAGCGGTTGTATTTAAAAAACAAAATGTTTTGCTGGTAGAGGTGAGCTAATCTAGGGGTCATTGCAGCTGCGCGCGCACCGTTAGCTCTGTTCACGGACCATTTTCTACATGTACGATACATTGGATAGTACGCTGTGTTGTTGTTTTTGTGTAACTTGAGTAGAATAGTTTTATGATTGTTTATTAATATTATAAGTTAACAATTAATCAATCGAGTTTTGTTTTTTTTACTACCTGTAAAATGAAATTAACTTAGGAATAGTTTCGACCAGGTAAGGTAAGTTAATTATTAATATTAATTAATCTAATATCTTTTAATATTAAAAATCTGTACCAGTATTGATTTTGTTTCCCGATAGCCGCAGATTGCTTCACTTTATACAGCAAAAATAGTACAATTATTTAGATAAAATCGTTGTTAATAATTGGTATGTTAAATATTATTTATTTTCGTGAAGTTGTAATAGATATTTTCTCGTAAGTAACAATAGAATAGTTTTGTTATTTTGTATTATAATAATTTAAAACTGAAACTCTATTCGTTTAATTTTTTATCTTAAATCTAAAAAAAATAGTAATATATTGCTCATATAATACTCACTGTCTGCATTAATGTGTGGATATTTGTTGACGACTACAAACCATTATATCTCGGGAAAGGTTTAACCTAAATTGTGATATTTTTGTAGCTGCTTTTTCATTTTAGGAATTGTATTAGAAGATTTTTGAAAATAATTTTTAAGAATTAGGAAGTTATTGAGAGATTTCTAGATTTTAAAAGTGGAGCTAGATTCAAACCATAACAAAAGGTGTAAAAGCAAACGATAAAAAAAAAAGGTTAGTCGTTGTTTGGTAGTTAATAGTTAAATTAGTCAACTATGTACCTGTACCGTCACAAAATTTGTAATAGTATTAATCGGAATTTTCCGTATTTATTCAGTATATTACGATATCTCTGAATTAAACAGATCACTAACCAGCTTTATAAGAGTATCAAGAAACAGACTGTCAGAAAAACAGCATTTTGTTGAAAAAATTCGGATTTTAAAATGCAGAATTTTACTTCAAAGACCGTATAATGAATTAAAATGTTAAGCTATATGGTCCAAAAACATCTTTAATAACACAATATGATCCATCAGAAATTTGGAACACATTATTGCACAATGATAATGAATGTAACAATAAAATTTACGTTTGTTTGGATTAATAATTCTAGATTGTCTGTGCCGAAAATCTTTAAATTTATCAGGGTTAAAATTGCATTTTCTATTAATGGGGGAATTGAATCTGAAAAAAACTTTGGGATACGAATCTCAGAAAGGCACTAATTTCAGCTAGGAATGAGGTTAAAGAAAATTTTATTCGTAAGATTTTTGAGTTCCTTTACACAGATAAAGAATTTTGATTTAAATTAAAAAGAAATTATTCCCAAATTCAAAAATAAAGGTTTTAATTGAAATTTTCATTTTAGATCGTATTTGTTCTTTTACATTCAAACGACCTATAACGATTTCATAAATAAATAGTGATTAACAAACCAAAACTACCACAAAAATATAAGTATGATGAAACATTACTAAAAAAAACAATCTTCCTGGAAAGTTTAGCGAAACGCCATTGCTGTTTTTTTTTTTTTTTTTTTTTTTTATAGAATGAATACCTTAAACAAAAAAATTCTTAACTATTATTCACAAAATAACCAATTAAAAGGAATAGTTTTCTGACTAATTATACATCACATCCACTTGGGTTTATAATTTTTTTCTTTTGTGAAATATCCTTGAGTACAAAATTTCTAAAAACAAACGTTTCTTATCACAAAAGCGAAGCTTTAAAAAAATAAATTAAGATGAAAACATTGTTTTCAGGTTATAAATTCCTTCTTTACATGAATTGGTATAATTTTTCTTAAATATTTTAGAAATTTTTTTAATTGAATAATTTATTTTATAATGTTACTAATACATCGATACAAATTGATAATCGTCTAGAAGAAATTAAAAAAAAACTCCATTACGCGTAGCGTCATTAAAAGTAATAAAAAAAAATTTGTGACAAAAATGGTCAACGTTCGAACAGACGGACGTACTTTTTTACTAACACAAATAGGTAAAAATAATTAATTTGGAAAATTAATAAGTTGTATTATCTTTTTTTTAAGATAACATAAAAATAAGCTACTTTAGTAAATTAAATTAATTATTATTTAAGTAGTAGGTTTGGAGCACATCTGTCTAAATGTATTCTTCTACACGTAAAAATTCTAATCGTCAAGATATTATTACACAGATGGATTTATAACATTTTTTTTTTTTTTTATTATTATAAAACTGATAAAACCACAAATGGAATAAGATTTGCATAAAATAATAAACAAGATTATTCTAGAATTATGAAAGCATAAAAATATTTTTCGTTTTGTTTTTCACCCTTCTAATATTATTATTATAAATAATAATGCGGTCCTTATAATTCGAGTACCTGAACATAATTGTGTGATGTAAAAAATTCTTATATATATATATACATATAAAGAAGCTTGTTTTGAATAGGCTTACAAGTACGTGCTAGTTTATTCCTCACAACATAATAACATTAAAACTTAATTTGTGTCCAGTGAACATGCGACTAAATATATGAAGGTTACTGTACTGTCAACATAATACAGTATTACAAGGTCCATGAATTGAGAATGTAAGTAAACAGGTGAATGGCGTGAATGGAACGGTGTTGTGAACAAGCTATTTTATAAAACCTTTTATTCAGTTTTACTTATTGCAATTAAATAATAAAATTTTATTGCGAATAATTAGCTCTTTAACAATTATTACATACACACACACACACGCGCGCGCGCGCACACACCACTGCATTTATTAAAAAATAATTAACTTATTTAAATTTTGTATAATAATTATAAAGGTAAGTATTTGAAGTATTAAATGTCAGAAATAAACTTAATAGAATATTCAAATAAATAAAATAAGAGTATTTATATTTTTTATAAAAATTATTTGAAGTAAATTACATTAATTTCAGTTTTTTTTTTTTTTTTTTTTGAAATTATAATTCAACAAAAGAATACTAACAAGTTTTTTAACCGTATTTTATTTATTAAAACGAGTAACAGAGTTCTAACTTCATTAGTAACATTCATAACATTTGTAAAATTGATTAGGTGCTCTTAATTTTTTATATTTTAGAGTAAAAATAATTAATCAGTTTATTCAGTTAGCATGGTAGTGTTTCACTTCTACTGCGAAATTTGTTTAAAAAATAACTTTCTGTTATGTGTCTTTCTGTTAAAATGAATCCCGGTCAACAGTAATGTCCACATTTTTCTAAAACGTCAGTAAATATTAACAATTAGCAATTTGTCGTAAACTGTTCGGATTAATATTTCGAAGATGATATCCAGGCCTCCTTCTAATGTCTTCACGTGAGGTCTCCTTATACTTGGGTCTCACTTACTTTTAATCTTTTCGTCTAAGAAAAGAAAAAGAAGCAATCGGGGCCTTAACTAACAAAAATACTGCGACTTATTTTTTTTTTTTTTAATAATAAAGTAATTTTGTTCGTACATAAAATTTATCTATTTTTTAACTTGATAATAGCAAAAATCTATTAACATTCTTTTAAAAAGTCAATAGGATTAACTCGTATGAATTCAGAAAGCTTACTTCTGCAGATTCATCAGCCCATAGCTGGTACAGTAGTACCCCTCTTTTTTTTTTCTGTGTAGCCTCCGGAACTACCTTAAATTATTACTTCAAAGGATGGATGAGGATAATATGTACGTATATGAATGTGAATTAAGTATAACCTTGTACAATCTCAAGCCCATCATTCCTGAGAAGTGTAGTTAATTGAAACCCAAACAAGCGTAGAACACTTTAATGAATCTGCTTCAGATGTTAGTATTTAATTCAGAAATTACTTCCTATTTTAAAATATTATATTTATTTTTAGGCAAACACATTATAAACAAAATGTTTTATTTCTAAATGCAGATGAACCGCTCAATGTATTTTCCAATCGTAATTTAGCTGTTTTTTTATTATTCAGATAATATAAAGAACGGAACACTGAAACTGCTTTTTTGATTATCCTTATAATAATATTAAAAGAATAATTAATATTAAAAAGACATAAGCCAAGAAATATTTTCATTTTAAACTAATTTTTCCAAGAGTGTTCAAATTTAATTTTTAATGTTGCATTTATGCGCTCATTCAAATCAGAAATCAAAGGATATTAATATGTTATTTTATGTGTTTTAGTCTAAAAGTAATTAACAACAGTATGCAGTAATTATCAGTAACTCGATATGTTAACGGTACTTACTTTACTGTTAAGATAACTATTCAAAAATTCATTGGTATACAAAAGACTCGATTTGAGCAGTAATAACTTTAAGTAATAATATTAATTTTATGAACATAAAAAGCTATACTTCGGTGAATAGTGGCAAATCTCCTCTAATTCCAAAGCTTACAACTATTATTTTGAAAAATTGTTAAAACACAATGGAAATCATATTGTATCTTTAAAATATTTATAAATATCGAATACATATTCTTCATTAGGTTAACATGTTCTTATAGTTATCTTATTAGCTTCTTTTATATTACCTGCAGTAAAATTATTATTACAAATAATATCTTATAAGAACCCGTTACACATTCAAAGGTGTATATATTAATAAAAAAATTCCAGAAATACAAAATGCAGTTTATTTTTTATGATTAATTATTTTCTTGCTACAAATTGGCAATTTACCAGTATGCATTCCACAAAAATATTTATAATAACATTTCCGTTTTCAAAACCTTGTTTTTAATGCACAGATAACTGCTATAACTTATGTCAAGTTTTATAATGGGTTTAGAGAGAGATGATTTATATATTCATGTACAGCTAGTTTTATTTTTAAACACATCTTTATAATTATGGAGCAAAAGTAATCCGTTATTTTTAAGGGAAATATAGTTAAACAGTGTGTAGATGATCTTCTCAGTTAGGTATTTTACGACATATATTATTCTGAAGAGTGAGGTTTTTTTTTACGAATTTAGAGATGCAAGTCAATTTATGCCATCTGTCATTTTATAGGTGGATCTTTAATATCTGGTGATAAAATTATTGTTTGTATTATATACTTCAGATAATCAGACGAAGTCATTGATTAGTTCGCTTCTTTCACCAGATAAAGATA
Organism: Zanna intricata; assembly: GCA_010016005.3. Lineage (NCBI taxonomy): Eukaryota > Metazoa > Arthropoda > Insecta > Hemiptera > Fulgoridae > Zanna > Zanna intricata. The sequence goes on along the minus strand of JAAAKQ030183213.1, from coordinate 6,805 downwards.
TCCAAGATCTCTGAAATATTGTAGGATGGATCAATCAAAGTCTTGAAACGCTCCTTTGGTTGGAATTGTTTATTTTGTTTTATTGATAGGTACTAACTGATTCTGTGTTTAGGTATCGGGAAATATTTGAAGGTATCACATACGTGACGTTTGTTACCTTTAGTTGGCACAGGGAAAGTCTGTCAGTGATCTAATATGAAGACTCAGCGTCCAGTTCAAAGTCTGAATATAAACGTATCCCCGGGTTGAGGTATTAATCAAGTAAAGTACTGCCTTCATATAACTTGTAATAATTTAACACAATTAGATAGAAAAAAATCCCTAGCATATAAAAATATTTTATATATTAATTTAGCTATTATTATCAAGAAAATAAAATTTTATTTAAAAAGAAATATTTTGTACATGTACATTTACTAATTTGTTCATGTTAACAATGATAACAGCTTTAACTTTATTGTTGTAGACTTAACACTTAAGTTTTTCTTGAAAATAAATTAGCCATTCATAAAAATAACAATCATCCTGCTCCAAGATTATTAGCGAAAGAGAGTGAAATGGTTTCCCGTTACATTCAACAGTCGCTGAAATATTATTGCTCAATCAATTTGCTACGCCAACGAAAGCAGGTGATATTCAACATATCCAAGGTGAAATTAATAAACCGGCCTCTGTGGCGCGAGTGGTAGCGTCTCGGCCTTTCATTCGGAGTTCCTGAGTTCGAATCCCGGTCAGGCATTGCATTTTCACACTCGCTACACATCATTCATCTTCATCCTCTGATGTAATACTTAACTGTGGTTCCGGAGGTTTAAAAAAAAAAAAATTAAAAAAATTAGATTAATAATTGATATCATTACTCTCAGAGAAATTACTCTGTCTAGAGAAGCCTCTTGTCCCTCAAGTGCTTTACTGATAAAATATTTCAGGTAAAAGTTAAAATAATATTAACTAGGGACGATGATTTTTTTCAGCATTAAATTACATAACCGATTACAATATTAGAATATTTAACTTATCTAATATCTGTTTTCTAATCCCTGTAACAACAAATTATCATAGGATAATTATTTTTACAGAAAGCCAATCATATCAATCGACTAGTGATTAGTTTTTAGACTTTCTGAATTATTATTTTCCAAATGTAGGTCAAACAAGAACATTTTTAATTATTATTTAACTTAAAAAACAAACTTCTTTAATATATTGCATATTTTGTAATTTAATAACAAATTATCAGTGAATTTTAGCGACAACAAAAAATTCAACTAAGATAAAATCTATGAATGTATTAAGTAGATTATAATGAATCGAGTTAAATTATATTAGTTTAATTAAAATATTGTACAACCTTTTTATGTTTTAAGATATACATATTATTTCTTTTTCTTTATTTATTTAGACGATAAATAAAATAAAATTGAAAATTTCAATTATTTTTTACTTGAAATTAAAAAAAAAACATTACATATTAATAAAAGTAACAAAAAGACAGTGATAAAACTAAAATATGAATTGTTGAAGAAAAAGCTACTTTTCAATGTTATTGATTGAATTAATTTTTTATTTAACGTAAAATCAAAAAGAAAATTGATAATGAACGGAATGTAATGTAACGTTTATTAATAAGTGAGCTAAAATCAAAGTTACATGAAGCATAAAATTTAAAGTAGAGTAAATTTAATTTTTATATATTTACATCAGGTATTACATCACGATTATGAGTAAAAGCTAATGAAAGAAGAAATTTTTGAAAAGTAAATATCTAAAAACGTTTGAAAAATAATTTGAAAGTTAAATCCACCGGGATGATCTAGTAGTAACCTCGTCTTCGTAAATCAGCTGATTTCGAACTCGAGTGTTCTCAGATTCAAATCCTAATAAAGGTAACTACTCGGATTTGAATACTAGATCGTGAATACCGGTGTTCTTTTGTGATTTCTTTCCTCCTCTACTAAACCCGACCTCCGAAGGCCGGTCCCGCTTTTCCAGCATAATTCGACCCTGGGGGGGGGGCACTGCTTCTGACCACTGAATGGCCATACAAGGCCCGGCTACACCGTACCCAGCAGCATCACCCGGATGGCCGGGGGACTAGGTCTTCTCCTTGCCTCTCCTCTAATGGAGGGGCCCCCGATGGGGTCTATAGTCTTTTGCAATCCCTTGCCTTGCCAATTACTCCTCTTCTCCTCCAGATTATTTTCATGCGCAATCTTCCTCGTATTGTACTTCTTCAAAACCCTTCGTTCTGAGGATGCTAGTGATTAAGACCCAATTTCTAGGATCATTCAAATAGCTGCTACGATATTGTCAGCCGTAACCCCTTTGTGATTGGGTTTCAATTAAAAATTTTCCGATACAGTTACATTACATTAAGTCGTTAATGACTGATTGCCGGCCCCCGTGGCGCAAGTGGTGTCTCGCCACTCACCAAAGAAAGGCGTCTCGGCCTTTCATCCGGAGGTCCCAGGTTCGAATTCCGGTCAGGCATGGCATTTTTCACACACGCTACAATTCATTCATCATCTTATCCTCTGAAGATATACCTCAACGGTGGTTCCGGAGATTGAAAAAAAAAGAAAAAAAAAGTCGTTAATGACTATGATTTTTGATGCGACAATAAATAAAAATATGTTGAAAGTTAACCATAATATTTTTTAACATAGTTAAATTTATTTTTAATTGAATTTTTTTTTTAAGTTAAACTCTTTCTTGATCCAAGTTAAAAGTATGTAAATGGTGCATATTTAATTCATTATAAGTTATAAATCAAAACGAAATTAATTATTTAAAATCCTTATAATACAATTACAAAGGCTAAACTGAATTACCTGGGTAAATTGCTTCCCTTACAACGTGATGGTTCTCAAACCCTCTGGAATCATGAAATTGCAACGTTTGAGAAAATAAAACGGCTGATGTCATGTTTAATAAAATGATGCAAAAAAAAGTTCATGTTTAATAAAATGATGAATGCTCCAAGGCAGTTTTACAATATGGCGTTGGCATTTCTAATTTTCCTTTTTAAAAGATCTTAATTTTTAAAACATAAATATACATTTAAATAGCAACGGAAATGTTCCAGAAACGTTTAAAAATAACGAAAATCATAAAGCTTTCTTGAGCATTCTGCTTATTTTTTTCAATAACGGTTGAGTGATTCTTGTATACCTACACACAAATATCCAGGAAATTTCCTAGCTTAGCATAACTTTCGAATAAGATTAGAGAATTTTGGCTAAAATCCAGATATACTTGTATTATTTCCGTCAATAAAAAAATCTCGGAATTTGTTTTCTCGTTTTTTAATAATAAAATAGAGATTTTTGTGAGTTTTAGATTTTTATTTCTGCAAGTCTATGAAATTGCACCCACCTATGTATATTATTCGTGATGTAATACCTACCTACGTACATATATAAATAATGGGATTTATCAATAATTTAGAGTAAACTACACACATTTGATATTCGTATTTCAGTCTCATTATGTTTCACTGATAATATTTTTTCCCGAAGTTTTGCAAACCCTGTAGGAGACAACCGTAATTATGATCATATAATTTCTTCCCGTTGAGCAAATAATGGCAGTACGCCAAACAGCAACACGCAGTTTAGATCGATGTCCCACGACTTGGTAAAGTATAATTGCAAACGACGGCGTTGATGCGTGTAACAAGAGCTACTGAATTCCCTGCTGAGCTGTTGATTATTGCATTGTATATTGACTATTATACATAGCAAGAGATATGATATGAGTTATTTTTTTTATTATTATTATTAGTCAGCGAATTCATATACTTAAATAAACTATTATATTAAAACAAATAAATCCTGGTTTGTGACTGAGATTTCGCGCGCTCACACACAATTACAAATGAAGGATTTGTATAATATATATATATATATATATATATATATACATCCTTACATAACTTTCTTTGTTTTATGCAATTTATCTTATTCAATTTTGTTCAGAATTAAATTCTCCACAAGTTTTGTTTAACAAAGTTATTATACTCGTAGTTATTGGGTTAAAAAAATTGGGGATTTTAGCCCAACTTATAGATTTTTGTCCAAGATTTATCAATAACAACTGCAGATACTATTTTATTCGATTTTTCAGGGAAAAACCATAAGAAATCATTAATTCTGATCCTTAATTAACGTTCCAAAAATCTCATTATGACCTCTATTCATCAAAATAGCTGAAATTTGAGCGAAATCTTTCGCTAGTCGTAACTAGCAAACAAAATAAATTCATCAAATTACTTCACTTATACATCTAAACGTACTGAACAGAAACTAAGAACTTATTCAAACTAAGTTTTACGAGTTACATAAATTCATGAATTTATACAAGATGGAAAAAATAACAGGCAACATTGTAATGTTATTATTTTGAAATTAGGGTAGAGCTTGTAATCTAATCCTTCCATCCCTGATAAATGTTAAAGATTATTTTATCCCTCTAAAAATCTTATTTCATTTCTTACCTGAAGAAAAAAAATCTAAATTTTCTCTAAATTTATTAAACCTTACTCCTGAAATTTATTTCATTAGAAAGATGTTCATTAATGTTTTGCTCTACAAAATCTGTCTGTCTTTTTCATTACTCGACGAAACGTAAAACACGTAAGGTGAAGGAGGCACCAATTAGAATTACTTTCTCTGAAAGTATATATCCACTATTTAGCCTCGATACACTACAGTAAAGAGTGTAAAAGTATTAGTTTGCATACTGATGTATAATATTATACGAGTATCTAATAGTCAACAGGAAACCAATATGCTCTTAATTTTTTTGGTCGAATTTTTATAACTAAAAACGTGACTTTATACACAACTTTTTATTACTTTCTCTATTATCATGTTAATGAAATAGAGTTTAAAATATTTTCAATTCGACAATGTCTCATTTAAAATCAAACTAAAATTATATAAAAAGTTGCGATTTGAAGAAAAGTTTAAAAAAAATTATAAAATACTAATTCTTAGGAGATTGTTTATTATTTTACAAAAGAAGAAAAATAATAAGAAAATCTTACATAAGACGAAGAAGAAGAGAGTAAATTTTTTAATAATTGTAACATACTTTTGTATTGAATATCCATTATTAGACCTCTTCTACTTCACCTCTTTACATCATTAATTACCTCTTCACTCCATTATCCGATTCAGATTCAGCAGAAAAAAAATGCTAAACAGAAAGTTCTATTTTAATAGAATTAATTTCCTTAATACATCATAAAGTTTCCATGATCAATTTATAAACTTAAACTGTCTGTTGTTCTTGAGATAGAAAGTTAAGTAGAAGCTAACGCACATAATCATTCACAGTAATAACACTGGTCTCCATGGCTGCATGATAGCATATCAGTCAAATTCAGAAGATCCTATGACCAAATCCCAATTAGGCTATCTTACGTGGCAAAAGGATTTGCCTTTCTTCGGAATATGTCTGGTTTATGTATTACTGTTAACAAATAGATCGAACACGAATGTTAAATGGAAATCATATCAGCATGATATCCATTAGAACGCATTCTGATTTTATAGATTAAGTAAACGTAGATTAATTATTTATTCAAGTACATCCAAGATAAAGATTATTTTTTGAAGATATTTCTTTTTATGCCACTTTTTTATGAAGAACATTTTACAGTAATAAAACTATTAAAATTCATAAGTTTTTTCCTGTTTAACCGCCGGAACCACCGTTAAGTATTATATCAGAGGATGAGATGAATGATTTGTATCGTGTGTGAAAATGCCATGCCTGACCGGGATTAGAACCCGGGACCTCCGGATGAAAGGCCGAGACGCTACCACTCGCGCCACGGAGACCGGCAAAATTTATAAGCCTATTGTGTTTTTATTTTATCAGTTGTTTGAAATAATTTTCCATTACAAAGACTTTTAAGAAAATAATAGTAATAAAAAATAAAATAATTATAACCTCAGCAGTTATGCATATATATATATATGCCTCTAATAAACAACAACAATAAAATAAATTATTCCTTAAACTTTTATAATTCTTTTGTGGTAATAAAAGACAAAAGAGATACACAGATGTTTGAAGACCACAATAGATTGCGGTTAGTTTTTATTGTTTGTTCGGCCCCCTGTACAGGTGGGTCAGTTACAAAGTTATGTTACATCCCTAGTATAATGCCTACAGGTACTCACTATCAGTCTATCCCCTCCAAATCCCACGTATAACATAAAAACACCTATAGTTTAGTGAAGCGTAGGTGTTTCTTTGTGTGTACTACCTGTTCATGGTCGACCATAAGAAGATACTTCATAAGGAAACTCACTTATAAAATATCTCTAACAAGTATAACTTGAAAAAATATTCTACACGTAAATCAATTTATATTCATCAACAATTCAGTTTCAAACTAATCGGTATCGAACTTTTTTCCTCTTGAAAAAATTAGATTAATGTCAATACCATACTTAATAATATTGCTAGTAGTAAATAGAAGAAAAACTGTAGTAATTCGTAGTAAGAATTAATCATTTTTTGAACTACTTAAATTATGACGAGGTTAATACTTAGCGAAGAATTTTCATACATTATTTCTAATTTATTCGAAAAAGACTGACTTACTTATATCATAATTCAAATTTACGCCAAAATTATAAAACTACTTATTAACAAAATACTTGTATTCAAAATATTTTCTTAAAAAACTTCCTTTTATAATAATAATATCTTCCATTTTCAGTCAAACACATACAAATTACAAAAAAATAGTAGGCTTTAAACTAAAACTTAAAAGTTACATACAAGTCAT
>JAAAKQ030183191.1:0-12225 GCA_010016005.3 Zanna intricata | reverse complement strand
AGACGGGACCAATAAGATGTTAGAATTTGGTCACGTCTATCCCAAAGTGACGGTTCACCGCACTCGACAAGTATGCTCATGATTCTAAGTCAGAATCTTCTGTATGAAAGATAAAAATGCAACTAGAACAGTAAGTTTCACAGACTGATCGACAAACAAGCACAGCACAGATCAAATAAATTACTCAACCACATTCTGTAATATTTTCCAACTATTTTAAGATTGATGTGATTAATAGCAGTACCACTAGGGAGTGACTCAACTACTACCAGCAGATGCGACTCCCTCCAAAAAGACATCCTCCCAACACTAGGACCCTCAAACGTGCATCCCTGCTAAGTTAAAAAGCTCTAGCACTGAAAGGACTTCCAGGAATGGAGTCGCACCAAGAGTGAAGCTCATATGTACCTAGACTCCCATGGCCAGCCCCAGTCAAACAATTTCTACCTGGTTTAAAGGAACAGAACGCAGCAAATAATTCTGTCCATAAATAAAAAATAAATAAATATAACTACCACTAACTAAATAATTACCTACCCAATGAAAGAAAAATACAACAGCAAAGGACATTTTCCCAGGTTCTGTAATTAGTATGGAGATAGAAATTCTCCTTTTATCCTTCCATTCTGTTCCAACTCAACTAATGAGGGAGCTCAATAAAATTAGTTATGAAAGATTTTCAAAATCTTCGCATAATCATAAAGTGAATCATTAAAAAATTACATCATTTTTAAAAAGTATTACCATACTTTAACATGATGACTAAAAAATTATGTGTTACTTGACTGCTGGGTCAGGCAACATATTATATCCTTATAACTTCTGGAAATTAAAGGGTATGAAGGTAAATTTACCAACAACCAAAGCCAAATTTAATAAACTGTTTGCCAGCTGCATTATTATTATTGCTTATTAATTTATACAGCAAAAACAGGTTAAACATCCAATAATAGTTACTGATAAATAATAATAAATATTTCAATTTGAATAATGTCATGTCTGACCAGGACTCACATATGGAACCTCTGGATGAAAGACAGAGATGCTACCACTCCACCATGGAGGTGATATTTAATATTTAAAAAAGATAGTTTTCTTTTGTTGGAAGAATGGCAAATGAGTTGAATTCAAGAATATGAGTATACAAATATCAGAATCTACAAGTCCTCATACATGTTTTTCCTTTCAAATTCATAACAATAAAAATATTTATACAAATTGTATATGAAAGAAACATTTTTATAACATGAAATTATTGTGATTTAAAATGAATATTTAACACCATGCAGCTTTGTTAAGTTACATACATAATTTCAAGGATAATAATTGTATGTGATTCCACATAACTTAATCTTTAATAACTGTATAAGCAACTACTACTACCAGTGTTAATATTCTGTTAAAAAAAAAAAATAATTTGAATTGCAAATGATAATTCTTTGTTTTGAAAAATAATCAGTTTTCAGATTCACATAAGAAATACTAGATTAAAATATTAGAAATGAAATGAGAATAAAAGTTTCTTAATCTACAAAACAAAGAAACGGTACTTAAAAACTCTACAATTAAATAATGAATAAAATTAAGTTTATAGAGAAATGAAGATAAATGTACTTAATTTATTAAATTACACCACCTGCAATGTTAATTAACTTCAATACAGGATGAAAGATATAAAACAATGAATAAAAATAGTGTTTGTAATTATTGTATAAATCAAAATGTAAGTAATTTAATACTGAGCAAATAAACACGATCAATAAATATTAAATTAATGAATAAAGTCAGCTGGTTAGAGTTAATGACTTAAACAAAGATTTACAAATGTTATATTTTCTACACAGAAAAATGTTTTATATTACAGAAAAATTAAAGAATATAAAAAAATCTAATCATAATTTTTATTTCTGCCTTTTTCTCTTTAAACAAATCGCGAAAGCTTGATAATATATATAAAATTCCTTTCACACTCCCACCTGCAAGGTAATTCAATGACAGAACAGTCATCTCTCAGCTTCAAACTAGATAGTCTTCATTTAGACATTTTCTTTCTAGGCTCTATTATTTTTTTTTTTGCTTTAAGGAAGTAAATCTTAAAAAATTATCAATAATGTTAGCCAATTTTCATTTGTCATCCTTTGCAGAAGATCTATTTATAATTGGGTGCGACAATTTAAAGTTTGATGCTCTAAAAGAAGGTTCAGAGTTGGGAATGATTTAGAGTGTAATAATTATAATGATAATGGAAAAAAAAATTTATCCAAGTGTCTCCATAAAAGAAAAAATGTCATTACAAAACACTAAACCATTTGCTTCAGAAAAACAGTCGTTACATTCAAAATGATGATTATGATAAGTACATATCTTTAAATTCTTTTGAAGAAGATTTCATCCTTTTCCAGTTGGGAAGCAAGCATTTCAGACTGTTTTTTTGGATAACTTTAAATATCGTATGAGATCAATAAGATTTTTTTGAGTCAATAAATGAAGCTCAAATGAACTGCTTTGCTTAAAAGTTGGATACCAGAATTTGTTTCTTTTCTTCCTCATTTCCTCAGACTCTGAGCTCTCTTAATCTAATGTCACATGTTCTGGATGCTTTGGTATGGGCAATTCTTTGCAGTGTGGAACTGGTCTCATTGAAGATTGCAAGTTAGGGTACAACACTGTATGTTTTGATTTTGATGTAATCCTTTTAATGTTTGTTAAGTAGAAATAACAGTCAGATGAAGGGTGATCTTTGGGTTCCCTCCAATTAGCAAATGGCATATGGCATGTAGCATGTGCCCTCTTTCCATGCAGTGAGAACCCTAGAACGTGATAAACAACAGATATGTGAGGCCCAGGTCCTTGTTTGGTCCCCGACTTTACACCCAAAATAAAGTTCATAACACTTTTTTACTAACAGAGTAAGGTTTTGCCTTTGGGACTTGAGGGTCACTTCACCACACACATAACAAAAATTGTTAGGATGATTTAGACAAACTCTAGGCATTTTGAAACTAACAACTAAGTAAAAGAAATAAAGTTGTAAATATGTAATACACAATAATTAGGACTCAAGCACTCGCAATGACGTGTTTACTGGTACACTACTATCTCACAAGTGGCATTGTTCTGATGAATGTGTTTCACTAAATCACATTTTTATAAGTCTACTCGTCTGAACCTGCACAACAGTAGCAACACTACCCTTTGAATTAGCTCAAATGATTCCATCATATTTAAGATTCCCTAGGAGCCTTTACTTGACAATGGACAAATGGACAAAATAATGTTTTAAAATATTTAACAAAATTAAAATAACAAAAAAAGATGTGGGTGATGGAGAAATTCCAAAAACCTATTTCAAAACATGTCTCGCTACTTGCGAGACAAAAATCATGTTAACCAATGTTTCTTGAGCTGGTAATATCCTCAGAAAAACCAGAGAATGAAATAATAAAAATACATGGATTAACAAAAGGATACTGTTCCAAACTGTAGTGGTGGGATGTTGTAACAAAGCACATATAAATGCTGAATGTAAGGAAGGTAGGTACATTTATTTAAAGGGAATCAGATAATCTAATTTTAGTTACAATCTCTTCGGCCAGTAGGATTATTGTGTAGCCACAGAACAAAAAAGGAATCCCTGGATTGGTCTACAAGCATCCCGCTAACAGATACTAGAAATTCTCAGACTTACGATCTCAACATCATCCGCAGGAAGAACATAACTATAGACCATGGAAAAGAAGCATTGTAAGGTAAAGAAACAAGGTGAGAGGTGACAATGAATAATCTCCCAATCAGAGTAGATAATATTAATTTGTTGTCTTGTGTGGGCCCACTAAAAATAAGCATTAAAGAAATGGAGGCAGCTGATAATACAAGACCACAGATAAAATGTGATTGAAGCCCATGGAAATATGATGAGGCGCGCATGAAATGATATGTATAAAAAAAAGAAACCAGACCTTACTTGCAAATTGAACTATAACAAAATAATTTAAAAACCAGCATGCTAACCACTACTCCAACTGACAGGAAATTTATATTAAATAAGTAACTCTTAAGAAATTAAAATCATTTAATTAGGTTGCTGTTTTTCTTAAATCTTTGTTACTGATTTAAAATCAAAGAAAATAAATATGTATTAATGTTCGGTAGAATTAGAAAAAGAATTCAAAGTAATTAAATAGTACTAATGCTACAGTGTCCTAATAATAAATGGGTATGTAAAAATAAGGACCTGAGAATGATAAAAACAGCAGAATGAGGCTGTCTAATGTCAGAGTAATTGAGATTGGTGCGTCTCTATATCTCAGGTATGTTATGAGTGAAAGCCAAAAAAAGGAAGAAAAAAAAAGACAGTAACAGATATTGTAAATCAGTAAATTAATGCATGGCTTTTACAAAAAAAAATTACAACAACAATTAAAATATGCACTGCCTCAATTCAGTACTGAAACGTTACGTTCCTTATATTACATAAATATATTTCAAAAAAAAAAAAATTAAAGTTTTAAGTTATTTTCAGAACAGAAAAACACGTCATAGATAATATGAAAAAATTATTGTTTGTTAGGTACATTATTTTATTACAATGATAAGATAAATTTGTTTTATATATTACAATAGGGTTAGTAAGAGCTTAACTTAGAAAATTATGAATAGCACTTTGATAAATAAAACATAAATTAAACTTTTATATCAAAGAAAAAAAAATTATGAATAATATAAAATGCAAAACACAGGATACCATGTAAATATTAGCATAAGTGAAAATATAGCAAAGGTATTACTAAAAAATGTTACTTTTCTTCTTTTACCTAGAAATGTTTCAATTACTATCAATACTTTATGATAAGGTTTTACATTTACAAAGTACAAAATTACCAAGATTATCATTCTAAATGCGCCTACCATGAAATAGATTAATATTTTGTAAATGTGAATAAAGAGGCCTCAATATAATCTATAAACATTAACCAAACTTATAACTTTTTTTTTTAACCTCCGGAACCACAATTAAATATAAACTTATAACGCCTATTCTAAGTGAATGATTAATCACTTTAAAAATATGAAGTAAAAATCCTTGGTGGGTATTGGCAAGCAAAATGAATACAGATACAGACTCAATTTCAAAAATAAAAATTAACTATTGTTAATGAACTTTTACCTGATTAAAATATTCGAAATTTTATTTTATTTTTTCAAATTAAAAGAAAATATACACTAATAAAAATCATAGAATTCAATATAACAGAATTGCTCAAATTAAAATACATCAACAGACAACAAAGTAATAAAAGTATTTTGTATCTCCTGAATAAGATCCATGAACACCAAAGAAAGCAGAGTTAATGAATTCCATCATCTGGTTAGCTCATCTTTACCACTAAAATAATAGAATTTTATTTTTTTTAATCAGCTACTTAAATTCAAATTAATGCATCAAATATAGAAATTTTGATTTTTAAAATCAAATTTTTTTTACACTTCAATCCGATGTATAGAGTTATCTCGTATCATTAGTTTAACAGTTGCGATCCTTACTTCAAACTTTTACGACTAACTTATATATTTAAAAGACATATTCAATGTGATGTAGTTCCCATCAGAATGAGGCAACAGTTTACACTACCAGAAAATTCATGAAAATTGTTCAAGAAATGTTTCCATCCACATAATTTCCCAAGGGTAAGATATTCCATGGCCAGCACATACTCCATACCTCTCTTTTTCTTTAGCCTCTAGAACCATCATAAGGTATTACTTCAGAGGATGATAAGGATGATATGTATGAATGTAAATGAAGAGTAGTCTTTTACAGTCTCAGGTCAATCATTCCTGAGATATGTAGTTAATTGAAATCCAACAACCAAAGAACACTAATCCACTAATCTAGTATTCAAATCCGTATAAAAGTTACTGCCTTTACTAGGATACATGTCAATGTACAATTATTTTTTCTGGGTTACCTGAAGTCTTTGAATATTAGATCATGGATACCGGTGTTCTTTGGTGGTTGGATTTCAATTAACCACACTTCTCAGTAGTGGTCGACCTGCAATTGTAAAAGACTACACTTCATTCACATTCATACACATCATCATCATTCATCCTCTTAAGTAATACCTTAAGGTAGTTTTGGAGGCTAAACAGATAAGAGAGAGGGGGTTACCTGAAGTCTGAAGTACATAAATGAATCTAGGGAAATTAATCTACTCAAAATCTCCATAAGAGAAGAAATAACAATTATACCAGAGAAGCAAGTAACAGTGTTAAATCTGTGAGACAGGTGCTTAACAAATGATGGATAATATTAGATGATATGCTAGTTAAAAAATTAAGTTTGTCTTCAAATAGTTACAAATTTGTAATTAGGAAAAAACAAATAAATTTATTTGTTAGTTATTTTTGCTTTCATTTTAAATATCATCAGATTCCCATGACTCACCTTAAACCATTGTGTTAAAAAATTTGCACGAGTAATCCATACCGTTTTAAAATCTGAATGAGTAATGAAAGTATCACTTACAAAATAAAACTGGATCCTTAATCACTATTTATGCGATTAATTCTTTGATATGCAAGTCAATAAATTAGATACATATTATTATTAATTATAAGTTCTTTATTTTGACTAATTGTATCCAGAAGGGATTAGAAAGCTTGAGCTTTACCTGATAAATACTTTAACTATGTGGACAGATTACCCACTGAGAGAAAAGATAAAGGCCCTTTCAAACCACTGGAACTCATTCTATTTTCAAACTCTTAGGAAATCAGGGTATGCTTAACCTTTCTTTTTTTTTCTGTTTAACCTCTGGAACCACCGTAAGGTATTACTTCAGTGGATGAATGAGGATGATATATATATATGACTAAATGAAGCATAGTCTTGTGCAGTCTCAGGTCGCCCATTCCTGAGATGTGTGGTTAATTGAAACCCAATCACCAAAGTCACCAGTATTTGCTGATCTGGTATTCGAATCTGAATAAAAGTAACTACCTTTACTAGGACTTGAACCTTAGAACTCTCGAATTTGAAATCAGCTAATTTGCAATGACGAGTTCACCATTATACCAACCCAGTGGGATTGGAAACAGATAGAAGCACTGCATCATTGAATAATGCCATCATGAAAGCACATCATCACTGATCATTAATCAATGGTTTTGCATCTCTAAACTTTTAATATATGATCAAAACAAAACACTTCTTTTTTTTTTTTCAGAAATAAAGAGTTGCCCAAGAATAAAAATAGAAATTATAAAGCAATAACCATGCAATCTATGAGATTGTGTGAATTTCTGTATAAGTATAAACTGAATTATAAATTGTTTGGTCAAATCTTCATTAAGAGGTTATTTCTATTAAGAAATATTAATTATATCTCACCTTATTAATTTAAATTAGAAATTGTAAGTCTATAGCATACTAAATCAATTCTTTATGCGTATAAAACATGAATAATAAATAAAAGTCTTACATAATTTTTGTAAGGTAATTTACAATATGAAAATTAATACTTGATGTATTTTTTTCTTAGAAAAGTAAATCATTATTATTTTTTTTTAATAACAAAGTATAATTTAGATTATTTAAAAGTAGTAAACCAATTCAATTGTTCAACCGTTGCAATAAAGTAAATTATATGGGCAGATGGAGAGTAATAATTAGCTAAATTTTCAATTATAGTTTATTTCATTTTGCTGACTAACTCAAAACATACTGTAGTTCAACATTTCACTTGCACATAAATCAAAAAAGAGCAATTCAGACTATAAAATGTAATGATAATTACATTTTTTTTATGAAGACTGCAGTAATCTTGAAAATTACCATATATACAATAATAAATAATGTATCTTAATATATTATACATAATATATTTTTCGTTATATTATGTCAAAACTGTGCAAATATAATTGTTCTTTTCAAATCAGTTATAAATTGCAATTTAGATTATAAATTGCAATAACAAATACATTATTACATCTTTGGTTATATATATGTCATAAGCAAATTGAAAAATCAGGCTTATTGCAATGTGCCTGGCCAAATTATAATTATAATCTAACCAAACTTAATCTACGTTCCCTAACCTTTGCTCGCTGGTTAAATTTGCAAATGAAGAAAATTATGGTTAAGTTCGGTTAGGTTAGATTATATTTATAATTTATAATTATAAGTAATAATGCAAATATATTTCATTTTCCACTTAGCCGAGCACAATGCAATAAATCTGACTTTTCAATTTTCTTACAAAAAATGCATAGATTATAGTACGTTATAGTAACTTCTGGGTTTGTTGTCAGAGTTGAGATCTCAGAGATTTGAGTTTTAAGGGTTGATTTTTTTTGTTGTTGTATTATTTAGAATGTGAGTATCATGCAGGACAAAGTTGTTTTCAGCCTTTTGGGTGAGTATATTGGGACATATACTGTAAGGTTGATCAGATTTTCACAATTCAAACAGGGAATGTGCTAGAGCATTAAAGACTAGCTGTTATATACATTAGGTACACTCTTGATTAATCAGAACTTGGCTATTTGGAAATTCACACCACACGAGAATGAACCAGACTGACTGCTTTAAAATATGTAGGATACATTTGTGTTATTCCAGGGAAGGTTTTAAGTCATAGACCAAGGCCCCAGCGTCCTTAGTGGTGAAGTTGTGAAGTAAAAATGTTCATTAAAGAATAAAAAGATTAATATTTTTACTTCGTTATGATATTTCTGTCACCATGGCAATAGAAATAATATGAATTTTTTGGTATTAAAGGTGTGTGTACTTTAGTTTCTTTTTCAGGTTTCTATAATGTCTGAATACTTTAATTATTTATCAGTATTATTCTAGTAACCATGAGGGTAATGGATAGGGTGGGGATCCATGAGGATCCGCCCCTTACTAGACTGGAATGGCAAGCGAAGCAAGCTCTGTGATCCTGGGTTGGCTTCGGGGCTCGCTTGGACTGACCTAGACCCTGGGGAATCTAAGGGGCTCCATCCCCTGGGTAGATGGTCTAGCTAGTATATATGTTTAATTCATTTAAAATTAATAACATATTAATTTGAAATTTTAACTTTTTGTAACAACAAACTGTACTGAATTGTATAATAAAACATTTATAACAAAGCATATATATATATATATATACTGGTTTTCTACTTTTGGATCGATTTGATACAATTTTCCATTCCTTTCTATTTTGTGCCAATATCTTAGAAAATTGTGCCAATTTGTAAACAAAAATTCAATTGCAAACTTGCACTAAGCTCAAGCAGTTAGCTTACGTACCTTCTTATAGCACAAACTGACAAGTCAGCATGAACGTAGCACATCAAGATCCTGACCATGGAAATTTAGTAGCCAGTGACTAATATATTACAGCTATGTGTATATCTGGCACACATCTACCAAGCAGTGACAGAAAGACCTATATAGGGTCCCCACTGGTCAACGGTGAGCTGGGGATGAGGTAAATGCTCCTGCCTCTTTAAGGCATGCACACACTATTCTTTCTATTCTGTGCCCTGGGAATCAATATACCGCATACAGTCTACATTCTCAATTATATAACCTTTACCTATTTTACATAAAATATTTCCCTAATTCTCCTACATGTCAAAAATTTGTAAATGTTATACTAAATTTAAATATGGACATTAAATCTGAAAACTTTTTCAGTGCACAACTTTTTTCCATTTTTTCAATGGGGAAAAAAAAAAAGAAAAAAAAAGCCTGGTGCAGTACAGTAATAGAAAAAACAGTCTCCTACAGACTAACTTTAAGGTAAAACATTTTTATGAAATAAACTTTAATATGAACAGAATCATTTAAGTTATTTACAGATTTCTTAAAAATTGTTTAATTTCTTTAAAACCTGACAAATTATTTGTTTTAAACATGATTAATATTATTAAACCAATCATAAGAAACCAGAAATATTTTATTTATAGACACTTAATATAAAAAAGGACAACATAATTATACATTTTTATATTTACATTTTCAAGTAACAAAGTTGTTTCTTCCAATATATGCTGTTAATATTTCAGAATGACATCAACAAGTACAATAATAAAAACCTTTTGGCTGTATTATACAAGCACTGGATAAAATGTAATAAAAATTTTTAATTTATCTTCAGTCAAAGAATTTTTCAAATCTGGCAAACCTTCACAGACTGCAAGGTTATAAAAGTGGATGTTGAAAAGTTTCTACCGTATGGTTTTGAGAATACCTACAATCTATTCACAATGTTTCATATTTACAACATTTCTCAAAACACAATGGTTTTTCTCAATTTTCTTACAAATAACCACTGAGAAATGAGCATGGTGACATCAGGAAAAAAGACGAGGCCATGTATATATAAAAAAAAAAAAAAACTGTTAGAAGAAAGGAACCTGTTGACATTTTAAATAAAAACTAATGGTATAAAAAATATTATTGTTAATTTATTCATCATTTTTATTTAACAAACCCAACACGATTTTTCTTTAAGAAGTAGTCTTCCTATAAATACTTC
This sequence comes from Zanna intricata, assembly GCA_010016005.3. Classification (NCBI taxonomy): domain Eukaryota; kingdom Metazoa; phylum Arthropoda; class Insecta; order Hemiptera; family Fulgoridae; genus Zanna; species Zanna intricata. Next base: position 1,693 of record JAAAKQ030183191.1, on the reverse strand, counting down.
AACTTAGTATACTGTAAATATTTTAAATAGAGTTATACTGTAAATTTTGGTAAGATCAATTGATTAATTATACCTAAACAAAAACCTGTAAAATAAAATAGCAGGCTAAATTCGTAAAATATATAAATATACTGAAATAAAACATTCTGTCTGGGTAATGTGAAAAAAACTAGTTTTATTCATTGCTTCTTTACCTACACATCAATTAATTTTGCATGGTGAGGAAATCCTCTTTTTGATGATAAAATACTTTTGTTTTAATTTGTAAATTTCCTATTTAGTGCACCTTTTTTTATATTTTGTTTAAATTTGATTTAGCTCTAAGTTTAAAACGCATGTGAATTTTTGTTAGTTTCTTTATTCTTAATGATTAATTTTTTTATTTTCAGTGTTTAATTCTTTAATTATTAGTTATTTAATTTGGATTATACTTTTAAAAACTAAAAAATTTTGTGCCCACATTTGCGGTTATACATCAAGTTTAAGTTAATTTATTTAGATTATAGTTTTTTAATTTTATTATTTTTTATTTGGGTGGAATCTATATATTTTATTAATCTTTTATTCTAAATAGATTTGGGTTTAAACCAGGATTAGATACCCTGTTATTTAAAATTAATTATTTTTTCTAAGGTAGTATAATTTAACAACAATTTTGGTGAATATAATAACAATTTTTTCCAACAGAAAAGGAAAAATTGGAAAAACTAATTTATTTTATGCTCTCTGTTGCACTCTTTCTTATAAGCAAGAGTGAAAGAAAGAGTATCATATAGAATGTTTCATTTCGATCGCCCAATTTTCTTGTAAACTAAGCAAAATACAGAAAAATAACCTAAACAAAAGTTACTCAGATTGATGGGGGACACCTCATGATGACCTTTTATTTGATCTTGACCATTATTTATTTCAAGGTTAAAACGACTTTTTTCCAATATAATGACCTATTTATGCCCACAGCAATGAAAAAGCAGAAGATTTTACACTGAAATATGTGGTCACATTGTGGCTTTGGACCTTTTTTCAGCCGCAAACCGAAAAAGATTGGGAACCTCTGGTTTACCCCATGGATCAAGGGGTTATAGAATTATTAAAGAGGCCATACCGGAAGAAATTTTTATCTTCATTTCTAGAAGAAAAGAAGACCCTAATGTAACTTTGCCTAATTAAATTTTTAAAATTACAATTAGAGACGTAATTTACAACGTAGCCGTAGCACGGAATGAAATATTATCCGGGACAATAAGTACTGGAAACGTCTACCAGAAATTTGTGGCGCGTGTAACAGTAGCGATGCGGATGAGAAGCATAATCCAGATCTTGAAGATACTGGAAATTTTAAACAATTTGAGGGAGCTAAACTTGCAAAGCGCACAATTTTTAGATACGAATGACGTGAACCAATATATATGCAGTGACGAGAAAATGAAATTATGAACGACGATGTTATTATTGAAATTGTAACAAGAGAAGACCAAGAAGAAGAATGCGATGAAGAAGAGAAGACCAAGAAGAAGAAGAAGAAAGCCGAAGACGATCCAACAAAACAGCATACTTTAACAGGAAAGGTTTTGACATGACTATGCGTTACGTGAAACAAGAATCTTCTTTCTTTGTCTGTTTAGCCTCCGGAACTACCGTAAGGTATTACTTCAGAGGATGAATGAAGATGATGTGTATGATTGTGAATGAA
>JAAAKQ030183136.1:0-12226 GCA_010016005.3 Zanna intricata | reverse complement strand
GAAATGAAACGACTGGCACTGGATAGGGAACCTTGGAGAGCTGCATCAAACCAGTCAAATGACTGAAGACAAAAAAATAAAAAATAAAAATTAAATTTCATTTTTACTCCATTTTAACCCTTTAAACTTGGAATTTTAAAAATTCTTTCTTAATGTGCCCTTACATCATAAGAAGGAAATGTATACAAATTTTCATCAATTTATCTTCAGTAGTTTTTTCTGGGAGTTGATTAATTAGTCAGTCAATGAGTGAAAATTTTTTTTTATATTATATACTGAAGAATTAAAACAACTGTAATCAATCTTTTTTTAATTTTTTTTTTAACGAATGAAGACAATAAAAATTATATCCATAATGATTTGTTAAACTAATAAAAAGTTATGAAAATTGAAACTAATTCAATTCTTTGTTAGCGTACTCTATATTAAACAATAAAAAAATACAGATTAATAATACATATATTAAATAATCAAAACAAGCTGTATAACAATTATTTGAATAATCCCAAGAAATATTTCTTTTTTCATTTTAAAAAATTTTTTGGCAAATTTTGAAAACACTTCAGTCAAAATAATCCTCGAGTAGAGACAAAACAAATAGTTGTATTTTATGTCATTATTAAATTGAAAAGTGAAAAGTTGAAACATTTTCTGACCTCCTGTACTAAGAGGAGATGAGTTTATTTAACGTTATTACTTTAAAAATGGTCTATTATTTAGAAGTGTACACTACTGCTAAATTATCGTTAAAAATAGTAAATATTTTTGTCCTTAGGAAAAACTGCTGGAGTTTAATATTAAGTAACTAACTTAGAAATATCCTTGCCTTTGAATAAATTCAATACATTTAATGTGTTTGAGGGTTCTTTAATGGGGAATTACTTTTCCTCTGAATTTGGCAGCGCAATAGCAGGCTCAAGCAGGCAATAAGGAACTCTTTGTTAAACTAAGAGGATGAGTAAAGGATAGAAAGAGTAAGACGGTAAAGTTTGAGACCGTGTAAGAGAGAGATAGTAGCGAAATGATAAGAGAGCTCTTGTGGTCGAAATCCAGCTGACCGTCATGTGTTCTGTAACTACCCCAAACCACTCCTCATCTATCCCCTTCAACGGCCACCCTTAACATCAGTAAAACTTGGCACAGGATCAACAATGAAGAGCGAGCTACGTGTCCTAACTTAACAATTTATTATCGGACACGCACGCACACACACACAAACAAAAGTGCTCATTCAGAGTAAATGTTCTTAAAATTTATATAACAATATAGTTGTAATTTACCCCCAAAAAAGCAACAAAACCTAAATACGGAATAGGAAAAGAAAATTGAATAAAGTAGCTTTAGGATTTTTTTCATTCTTTAGAAAGATTTAACAGAATTTATTTTGTGAAACACCATTTGTTGTTCTCTTTATTTATTTATTTATTACATTACTTCGGATTTATATTGCCTCCCAAGTTGAGAAAACCTACCTATAGTTTAGCAATTCTACCAGGTCTCAGTTAAGATAGAACAATAAAATGAAATAACCAGACCTTAATATCATTTTATATTCTGTGCTCCGACAATATTCGTGAAGGAATTGGAGCATCTCTGCCTTCACACCGAACGTTCTGAGTTTGATTCCCGCTCGGACTTGAAATTTTTCATATTCTAAAAAAACAATCGATCATTACAAATCTGTAATCAGGGATCAGCATACTATTTTCAATCGATATTCAGCCTAATTGGATTTCTCTAGTTTTCTACATGGTTAGACTATTTCAAACCGGTGAATCGCTTTATACGTAAAATTCATACCGGTCTTATCCCTTTATCTATTTACAGCACTACATCACAGTTGAAACAAAACTCTACTGTGTTTATACGTAATAATAAGCAATAGTAGATTTAAATTTTATTAGCATGAAATCATAATATTGATATTACACTGTTGTCACCTACAGAACTGTTTCCAAATTGCTATCGAAGTGATAACTGGTATTTCTCCAGTCTTTCTGCGTGCATAGATGCTGCTGCGAGTAAAGAACGGTATGCCCAAGACTGAGGCTTAAACCCTTCTAATGAGCGACTAGTAAACTTCTCCACTTCTGGGCGAAGGACGCAACGAATGATTCCTAGGGTGGTCATAGGAATCGAGCGACGCTTTGGAGAGGTAGGCTTCTACCTTTTCCAGCTTTTAACTGGGCATGGAGGGCCTACCTGTACTGTTTCAGTAAGCACACATCTCCGGCGTGCATGTATTCTCTCTCTTTCTCTCTTTTTCTGTTTAGCCTCCAGAACTACCGTAAGGTATTATTTCAGAGGATGAATGAGGATGATGTTTATGACTGTGAATAAAGTGTAGTCTTGCACAATCTCAGGTCAACCACTCCTGAGAAGTGTGGTTAATTGAAACCCAAACACCAAAGAACACCGGTATTCACGATCTAGTATTCAAATCCGTATAAAAGTAACTACCTTTACTAGGATTTGAACCTTAGATCTCTCGACTTCGAAATCAGCTGATTTGCGATGTCGTGTTAACCACTATACCAGCCCGATTGGTTGACTTACATTCTGGATACATCTGAATATACGATCTATTATTGTCACATATGGCTAGTGGTTAGACAACAGTTTGAGTTAGGAGGGCTCACCACGGAGACGACCAACGAGTATATGCTTAGGGGCAGATAAGAATGGAAGTTAGTTGTAAAACTCATAAGCAAAATACTGAGTATCAAGGAGAAGGAAGCCAGAGAATGGAATGGTCTATAACTCACGGTAGGTGATACCAACAGTAGTAGGTGACAGGCTGATAAAAACGATGAGAAAAGTCCTGCGTGCAGGAGAAGCAAAGGACCTGATGGAGAGTGGTGAAGGACAGCCCCATGCGGAGCTGTCGTGCGTCCACACTTTATGGGCCTCGGTGATGATGCATGGGGACTTTGGACCCTCCGACTTCAAAGGCACCTCCTGCGGCTGTGTAATCTTAATTACGGGTCCAGTCTCGGGAGGGGACAAGCTGAGATAGGAAGTTTAGTCGGTAGGGCGCAGGCACCTATACGCACTTTTAATAACATCTTGCGGAACCTGATGCGAGCTCAACACTCCCCCATTTATGAGGGGTGCATAAATGTATTACTCCAACTCATCGATAAAAAAAATATAATCAAAGCCTAAAGATTGGTATCACCAAATTGCATGTATGTGTTGTTTCTCAAACAGAAAATGATAAGTTCAGATGAAAGTGATGGTGTTGGTGATATCAGTGGTAGTTGCGGCGGCAGTGGTAATAGCAGTAGCAGTAGTAGTGTTGTTTTGGAGCTTCCTAGCGAGTCAACAAAACTTGCTCCAGCTGACACTCTACTATTCATTTAGAATAAAATATTGTTCCGTCATTTTTCGTTGTACTGTTTATTGTTCTACTAACTTATTGTACAATAATTGTTTGTATTAGAACTACATTTAGGTATAAAGTAATTTTACGAGTAATGTAATATTAAAAAAAAAAAAAATTATAAATGAATTAATGAACTTCAAACTAAAAAAAATTAATACACTCTATACTTTAATCAGAATTACATACACTTATTAATTTATTATGTAATTTTTACTTCGCTTATGTATTTTATGAAATGGATTCACAGTTCTTCTCAATATGCCCATTTCGAAATCATCTAGCCCGGAGACAGGAGTCTCACGATTCTTGTATTTGTTAGTGAACTGAAAGAAAAGGAAGTTTCCAACTGGTTTGGATGTAGATTCTATAATAAGTTTTATTTTTTTTAATATATTTCCTTACTCTCTGAATTCTTCATCAGTATACTTTACACTGAGTTGATGTTCTTTTTTCACTCTTGAATTGAAAAATTTTGCAAATCGTCTTCTCCCAATTTTTCAAATCTATCTGGTTCTTTTTTTATGAGATAGTACATACTACTGATTATTTCCCTATCTTACCAATTTAATTTTTGATATTTCACCGAGAATTTAAGTTAATTGCGTGAAAATAAAATTTAAAAAATGCAGAAAAATAAACTCTTGTAAGAGTTTATTGTATATAACACATATACACCTGTACATAACACACAATAAAATCGAGAAAAGCAAATCCGACTTCGGCGGTAATATATATTACCCAAAAAGCTACTGAAAGTTATTATTTTGTAACTGTTAACGTTTATTTAGTTAAGATCATTTTTATTGGGTTTGAATACGATGTTTTCTATCAATATATGCCAAAAGTTTTGCAGGTCATTTAAAGAAAGGGTGATTCATCTTCATGACCGTTTTACTCGTCAGGAAACGTTCACAGCTTATACATCATTACTTGTCTGTGTTTTAATTTATTATTTCTTAAAATAATAAAATTTAGATAGATTTGTTATTTTTAAATACCGGGTAATAACAATTAATTTTTCTAATATATTACTTTCCAAGGAATTTAAATAACGGTAAGAAGGGTAATATTTTAGTATAATTGTAATGATAATAACACTCGCATTATTCTAATTAATTTTAAATTTAACATCTACTAGCAGTAAATAATTCTTCTGAGAACTGTAAAAAGTAAAAGTTGATTCTATGCTTTGTGAAAATTGTGGAATGAAATGTTTTCAGAATGGTTTATATACAACATAATAACTATCAGGCAGAAAGCGTTAAATTCTGTGGCGGTACCTATTGTAGAAATGAAGATGAAAATAGCGGTAAAGGAGTAAATTCTTGTTAATGACGCAATTTCAATAGTTTTGATAAATATGTAAATTTCTTATTTATATCACTTTACTGTAATTGATAGCTTAGTTTTATAAATCATGTTTGTCTAAATAAATGTTCAGTGAAAAAATCTGCGGAGAAATAACTTCTTTAAAATTATCACATAATACTCTATTGTATTGTTCTAGAGCTAAACATTTCTTTTTAATATTTCTAAGCAAAGTAGTTAGTTACTCCGATTTTACGAAATACAATTTTAAAATTACATTCAGTTTTTAGCAAGGAGTATGTATTATTCGGTAGATGCAGCGTTATGTGATAATAAGAAACGTTTGAATTAGACAAACTGTATTTACAAACAACGAAATAATCATTTCATATTTCAAAAAAGCCAATAAGATATTAGCCATGATATTAGATATAGGTTAGTAACATTGTATCTCATCAGGTGACTGTAAAGTAAAGATTAATCAGCGGCTTTAATTTAATAAACAAAATGTCAGATTATTAGAAATTAATGTTATTTTCACGTTGAGGGTTGTAAATTAAGGTAGGTGGTCGTAGTTAGAAGAAGCCATACGAAGGCGATGGTAAATTGTGTAAATACACACATGGAAATTTCTGCCGAGGCATTCCCCTCGGTGGTAACCTGACAAAGAACAAACCAGATTGTGATTTTTATCAGGTTTAGAGAGTCTAAAAAATTATCTCCGGTAAAGCCCATCAGGGTTAGCAATGGAGCGGATGGTGTGGCCACCGGGATCGTCCAAGACAGATTTCTTCATTTACGGGGGTCAGGATGTTAGATTAAAATAGCAGACACACACGAATATTCTATTGAAGAAAAATTTGCTTCCAGTGATTTATGGTGTAATAAAAAATATGAAAATATAATAAACATATTCGTTCACCGTTTAAGATAAGGAAGCTTCATCACTCAAAAGTGGAAAATAAATCATTCTCCACCCGGTCTATCCTTGATTTAAGACCAACTGGATCCCTTTCAATCGATTGAATAAATCTGATATTATTGAGAAATTCTGTTAACAATCTCCTGTGAAGTCGACCAGGAAAAATTAAACATTCAGAGATAAATAAGTTTGAAGGTTAGTTATATCGTGTAAGATCGTGTTGAAGTTTCTCAGATCAACACTTAAGAAAATAATTTTTTTAAATCTTGAATTTAAACATTTTAACCATGTGAATGGGCTTTCTTACCGGAACATAGCTTTAAGGGAATCTTGTTCAAGCACTTCCATGATGTTTTCCCGACGCGACGTTCAGTCTTGGAAATTAGTTTTCTTCTCCAACAAATATGCCGTTTTCTTGAACAATAAATCTCGGAAATATATTTTTTTGTAAAAAAATCCCTTTTTTTATGAGGAAATCAAAGCTATCACCACTACCACATGTAATGAAGTAGGCAGCGATGTCTGAAACATATCTCACAAGGCCATAATTTTTTGAAGAAAGTGTTAACAGGATCTAAACACGCTTCATCAATCGGTATGGAATTGTCGTTTCATAGCAAGTTGAAGCTTCAGCTGGTTATGTTCTGTCAGTAAGGGGGATTTTTAAATGTAAATTTGAAGGACGGTGGATCAATAGGACCTCCGAAATTTAGTGGCCACTGCAGATTTAATATCCTGTGACAACATTTTTTTGGGCATGATCAAAGTAAAAATCTCTCCCTTTGGGGAGATCAATATAAAATATTGATGTGCTGAAAACTGCTGTTCCACTATGTTTTTACAACTTTGATATTTCAACGTAAAAGAGAATGTCTAAACACACTTGATGACTTAAAAACTACGTTTGGACAAAGGAGGAGAGCATACAGATGTAATTTAAAGTAAGTTTTACGTGTAAAAATATTAAATAAATAATGACAAACTATTCATGTTTATTTCTACATACGGAAAGGATATTTTTAGCCAGTCTGTAGTTTTATTTTTTGTTTTTATTTACGGTATATGTTTAAATTATAATTATTACTTTAATTGTACTTTAACTTGTTAAAGTATAACTTATACCTTCAGCATAATCTTCAAAATTTGAAGATTTTCGTATAAAACTATATTATTTTTATTTTTAGCGTTTATTCTTTAAGATAATGTTTATTTTATTTTTAAAATCTCTTATATTTAGCCATAATAGCGCAATATTTTTATATTTTTTTCCTAGTTATTTTTCTTTGTTATTTCGAGCAATGATCTTTTTTTTTTATTTGAAAAAATTCTTTTGTACCATTAATACAATGTATATTATTGCTATTATAATTAAACTGTACAACATGCTAAAACTGGATTAACGTAAAATATTCTCGTTGAGAATTTTTTTATTATGTTACGTAGTACGAAAATAATCGTTAGCAATATATTAATCAGCGTGCGTAAGTTTTATAAATTACATAGTCATATTTGAGTACATCTGTCTAGACAAATTGTAAATTCTAACGATCAGCTACATCTCAAATCACTTGCAGGAAGATATGGAATAAAAAATTCATCCGTAACTAGAAAAATAAGTAAAAATATTACAACTCTTGGTCAAGCAGAATTTCATTATTTAGGAAATATTTGTTGGACAGACTGTAATTTATTGACGACATTATTTAAAAATTTCTTATTATAACTATGGAAAAAATCAAGTTAACCCAGGATAAATTTTTTTAATAGCTTGGGTCATTTTATGTGATAAAAGATTTGAATAAGATAAAGATATTGAAATTAAGCGGAACAGGAACAAGTTTTCGATCAATGTACGTTACCATCCGCTTTAGTATTAGAGGTAAGCTTCAAAGGATTCTCAAACCTTTATCGGACCGTGCTCGGACCGGCCGTTTTGTATAGATCAGAAAGTTAGTCGATGATAAAGTGAACTACCGCATGAGTTCAGAGCTCAGAAATGAAGTTATTGAGATCGAGAAACTTCGTAATAAGAAGGGACCTAACATCCCTTTCATTATTTATTCGTGCGATGATGAAATTGTACCTCTTTGAAGCATCTGTACAGAATGGCAACATTTCATCATTACTAAAAATTATTGTCGTTACGTATTACATTACTATTTGGTTCCTGTTTAAAACACATGTAATATTAAATTTAAGTAGTCTAAATAAGATAAACAATACAGGATAAAAAAAAGGCGTAAGATTTTCGTTTGGCACTGAAATACTCGAAGAATGTAGACCAACTTATAGTAAATTAAAAAAAGTATTACTTTTCTATTCGCAATACTGATAAATGAGTAAAATTCCCTTTAAAAATAAAATGATTTCTAAGATTTATTAATATCCATTTTTATTGTTTAGCTTTTGTTTAATTTATTGTATAAATACAATCTAAGATTCGCTAGATATATTTTTATTTTTAGATATATTCGTTAGATACAAATATAGTATGAATGGATAGGTGGAAAAGTGGCAGACCCTTGGCGGGAATCAAACCCGAAATCGACTTTAAAAGCACAGAAACCTGATCGCACCACGTAACAGAATTAATATTTTTAATAATTAATATTTCTCCGAATGGAAGAAAAATGTTAAATTTTAAACAACCGACAGTTTTCTAGTTGTCGGCCGTTTATCAGGTGATAGTAGCTGTATCAATCAGAAATATAAATTAAAAAGACAAGTTATCATTATAAACTTGACGACCTTTATTACCACCCGGTCAAATTGATATTTATTAATAAAAATGCGATTAAACATGCAGTATCAGTTTGAGTAATGTTCAGTAACTCTTGCAAGATAATTAATCGGTACATTGTCGCATGAGGTGAGCAATCTAAAACCGTATTGAACCAACTCGAACCACAGTTATTTGATTATCTTGCTGAACGCTGCTACTACTATAGCACCACAATCGGTTATGTATGTTATTACTTTCGTCCATTATATTGTCAGTTCTTAAAATTAAGTTTTTCATACTTCGGCGGAATATAGTTTCGTTCTTTTTACTTGCGTTGCCTATTCCATCGAGGAAAGGGCACTATAGTGGAAGCTTGTGGGCGTCCTAAATCCTTTCAAAAACATGTCTAGTATTCAAGAAAAATTTCTGAACATCAATATACCAGTAAACAGTGCATACACGGTTTGAATAAAAAATGGCGTACAACGAGGTCGATTTCGAGCGCAAAACGAAGTAGATGTGATCTTTAGTTAGGACTTAAATACTTTACAGGCAATATTCACAGAAGCTTTCTGCAGGCCTGAAAAATCTATTTGTAAGTTATCACGAATATTTTATAAGAAATACTCAAAAAAGCATCTCTGCAGGCCCGAAACAACCGATAAGTAAGTTATCACGACAAAGTCGTTTAAAATATCCATCTAACCGTAAGATTCTCATGATTTAAATTTGAAACCGTTTCAGATATATTGAAACGTTTCAATTATTCTCAAAAAAATGTTGAATGGATAATGTATATAAATAGACCGTATGCTGTATTTCATGTCTAATGAGGCACGGTTTCATTTATCTGAGCATGTAAATACTCAGATATGATAAGCTAATGTTGCACTTAAGACAAGTTCCTAAACCTGAGGACTGGCACCTTTTTATAGATTCGTCCAAGTATAATTTAAAAGTTGCTCTACTACACAACGGTCGTAGTTGGCAAGGCTAGCTGGGGATGGTTATCGCCCCTGGTTCAGAGCTCGACACACCCCATGATGACCTCATGGGGCGTACGTAACTGGTATTCCTTCGCAACTCATCGAAAAAAAAGTAGATATGTCCGCCGGCCTCCGTGGCGCGAGTGGTAGCGTCTCGGCTTTTCATCCGGAGGTCCCGGGTTCGAATCCCGGTCAGGCATGGTATGTTCACGCACGCTATAAATCATTCATCTCATCCTCTGAAGAAATACCAAACGGTGGTCCCAAAGGTTGAAGAAAATAAAAATAAAATAAAAAGTACAAATGTACATATGTGTGCAAGTACACATGTGACTATACAAGTACAGATTTATGTTTAAACTGTGGTGGAAAAGGACATCAGATATCCGGCTGTCAAGAACGGAAGAAATGTCTCGGCTGCACAAATATTAATCATTTATTTTAATATTTCAAAGGCTGGTAGCAATTCATATGATTTTATTCATCTAATGTGACGTCAAATCTGAGCGGGAGAACTAAATAATATTTACATTACCACACTCCTCTCACCATAACCTCTCTCTCTCTTTTTATGTTTAGCCTCCGGAACCACCGTAAGGTATTACTTTAGAGGATAAGTGAGGATGATATGTATGAATATAAATGAAGTGTAGTCCTGTATAGTTTTAGGTCGATCATTTCTGAGATGACAACCACCAAAGAACACCGGTATCCACGATCTAGTATTCAAATCCGAATAAAAGTAACTATTTTTACTAGGAACTGAGCCTTAGAACTCTCGACTCCGAAATGGTTAGGTTTCTCACCTTAACCTGACCTAACCTCTCTTTTTCTGTTTAGCCTCCGGAACTACCGTAAGGTATTATTTCAGAGGATGAATGAGGATGATGGGATTGACGTTTAGTCTTATACAATTTCAGGTGGACCACTCCTGAGATGAGTGGTTAATTGAAACCCAACCACCAAAGAACACTGGTATCCACGATCTAGTATTAAAATCCGTATAAAAATCCTTTACTAGGATTTGAACCTTAGAACTCTTGACTTCGAAATCAGCTGATTTGATGTCGCGTTAACCACTAGACCAGCCCGGTGGGCAACCTGACCTAACCTAGACGTCCCTGAGGGTGACCTGGAAAGTTTGAAGAAAAAATATATTATTGAAACATTCTAAAGGAACTGTGAACTGTGGGCTACGTTTGAATGATTCGAATGATTATTAAATTTCTATGGGGACTGTGTGTTAGGCTAGGTGTAAGCACCGCGTGCGAGGCTTTATTTGGAACTTCCCTAATCTATATTTCAGCAACTAATGATTGTAGTAAAGGGTATCCTTGTTTGTTTAACAAAACATTTATTTTTGTCTTTACATTTAACAATCAGACGAATTGAAATAAGCTTATCACCAACAACACACATCCGGTGTCATGAACAACGTTATCTCCCGCACATTCAAATTCTCTCAACCTTGATCATGTTTTAACCCAACCACTTCTTCTAAGGAAGGAAATTGGAAACTACTTACCGGTATCGCACTAAATACAACAGTGTTCATCAAATAAACGAACATTAAACAAACATAAAAATAATGTAAACAATCATTAAACAAACATAAAACGTACATGATACAAATATAAAAATAATGTAAACAAACATTCTGACCGCAAGGATTGCTAGTGTCGCAGTCCGTCATCTTAAAATTGCCTCAGGGTCTTGACATTCTAACTATTTTTTTAGAATTTAATATATCGATTTAAATGTTAATGTAAATATATCAACTCATACGACAAGTACGATAAGCAGAGATAGTTCCTAATAATAACCTTCAATGCACACTCTGGAGTTTAGCTACATTCCTCTTCCTTTCAGTTGCTTTCCACCAAACTGGGACAGCATAAAACATAGGTGTTACTACTGATGAAATCAACCTGTGTTTTGATGCAGAGCATCAAAGATGTGGAGCAGAACGAGATGTCATTATCGTCCTCGATGATTGTAGTGAATTTTCTACCTTATCACATCCATATCTAATGTGTTCTATAAAGTTACATGATCTGTCTATCAGAATTCCCAGATACTTCATTGTGGACCATTCATTAAGCATATGTTCTCTCTAATATTCAAATATGTAGGTCTTGTCTTCTTCCAGTCAAGGTGATGAACTCACATTTTTGTGCAGCCAACTCCATTCCATGGTCTATTAACCATGACTCAACAAGTTCAAGAGTTACTTTACCCGTCTCGTCAATATCTGCCTCTAATTTGCCCTCAAATAGAATAATTGTATCTTCAGCATACGCTATAACCTCAGTATTAGAAGGTAATCTAAGCCACAACATGCCATCATAAACGATAGCTCATAACAGTTGACCAAGAACAGATCCCTGCGGTACACCCCAACTTCCTCAATGAACTAGCTGCTCATTCTCTGTATTTACAAATATTTTTCTATGTCGTAAATATTCCTTGATCTGAGTCAAAAAGTAAGGATTTATTCCCTTGGTTCTCAAAGTTTTCAGTATGGCCTGCCAAGTCACAGATCCAAACGCGTTTTTAACTTCAAGTAAAATCATCAGTGACAGGTCTTTTGTCCTCCATGTGCCTTGTTAGATCCTCGCTGTCCAGTTGACTACTTTTTCTACAGCCTGGGTCGTAGAACGGCCCTTACGAAGACCATATTGATTATAATGCAATTCATCAGTCTCTCTCATTTCCTCTATAATCTGGTGGGCCACCATCCTCTCTATAACTTTCCCCATATTATTAATAAGACATACTCGTCCCCGACGGGGAGTCTTATTCTTTAAGACTTTGGGGGTTGGCGTTCCCACGGCCCTAGCCTCTGCAGCTTTCCTTCCCACTACACATTGAGCTGCAGAACACTTTACACTATACACATACTC
>JAAAKQ030183135.1:0-29966 GCA_010016005.3 Zanna intricata | reverse complement strand
TCCAGACGAACCAACATGGAGGTGCGAACAGATTTTCTTAATTGAGATTTTAAGTATGGAGAATAGTTTAAATCGGTTCCGGAATCATTTCGTCCGAAGATATATATATATATATATAAATTACATTTTTATATCTTTAGCTATAGAAATAAACTCTGTGCACTTATTTTAGTATTTCTTTGTAACAGATCGGTTAAATATCAGCTGTTAAGAGGCATGAAGTGGGTAAGATTACTTAGCCAGCTGGATGTTTAAAAAGATTTAAAAATTTATACTACTGAAATATTTATTTTTGACTTGCTGCCGATACTTATAAATGATGTGTCAACTGCTTCATGTTGTTTTTTTTATTTATTAGGTATCATAACTATGACAGTTGCAGGTGATCCGATATGAAAAAAAAACTACTCAGAAAATGACAGTCACTTGCAAGCATATTCAGTACTGCATTCAAAGTTTACTAGGTTTCTATCTACTTTTATCTCTTTTGGACTCTCTTCACTACACAAAATATACAGTTGTAAATTGCATGCCAAGCTAGACAAAATGCAGGTAGCAATATTCACACCCACAAATAAGATTTTCATTTTGTCCATTACAGGAACTGTGGTGTCTTTTGTACTTCAGAAGCTTTACATGCTTTATGTAAATAAGAAAAATGGTAACCAAGCAGTGTAAAACTAACATGCCCTTTCTGTTGTGAAACAAAGTACGAGGCGTGTTTAAAAGTAAATACAGTTTTGAAATTAAAAAAAATAAAGAGACTTTTCATAATTATTTTATTTTTACATGAAAGCCATATCTTAATATACTTTTCTACATAGTTGCCTTCAATATTAAGGCACTTTTCATACCAAACCACAAACTTTTGTACTCAAACATCATAAAAGTTTGCCATCCGATTTAACAGCCACTGCAACACGGCCGTTTTTAGGCTATCATCATCATATCGTTGACCTCTGAGAAGCTTCTTTAGGTGCAGAAACATGTGATAGTCACTGGGTGCTAGATCAGGGCTATACAGAGGATGATCAAATTGTTCCCAGCCAAATGATGTGATGAGATTGTGTGTCAAATTGGCTGCATTGTCATGCAGCAAAATGATCCCTTTGCTCAACATGCTGCGCCTTTTGTTTTGAACTGTATGACGCAGTTTTCTTAAGGTCTCACAATATGTTTGAGCATTTACTTTGACACCATGAGGCAAAAAATCCATAAGCAACACTCCCTTTCTGTCCCAAAACATGGTACATATGATTTTCCAAGTTGAAATTGTCTGTTTAAACTTCAAATTCTTGGGTGATGATGAATGCCGCCATTCCATGGATTGTTGTTTTGTTTCAAGTATAAAATAGGCCACCCATGTTTTATCGCCTGTGAAAATTTTGCTTAGAAAATCGTCACCTTCAGCTTCATAACGCTCAAGAAAAGTCAAGGCACTGCCTAAACGTTTGTTTTTGTGCACCTCCATCAACATTTTTGGTACCCATCGTGTGCACAATTTTCTGTACTTTAACTGTTCACTAACAATTTTTTAAAGAACACTTCTTGAAACTTGAGGGAATTCCAATGATAATGAAGAAATCGTGAAGCGTCTGTTTTCTTTAATTTTTTCATGGACTTTTTGCACCAAATCGTCAGTGATCACTGAAAGTTGCCCACTATGTTCCTTACCATGAACATTTGTTCGGCCATCCTTGAAAGCTCTAACCCATTTCTGTACCATTACTCATAATGTTTAGTTCATAGACTTCACAATCTGACAGTGAATTTCAACCGGTTTATCGTCTTTAGCACACAGAAAACAAATAACAGCACGTATTTCACAGTCAGCGGGATTCTCAATTAGCAGAGGCATTTTGATTACGCAAAAGTAAATGTAAACACGATCGATTTTGGCCATAATGGCATCTGTGGCTTACCAACAGATGTAGGTACGTAATGCGCATGTGCAAGACACTGACCGCAGCGCTGCATCGGCTTGATTTCAAAATGATACCTACTTTAAAAACATGCCTCGTATTATATTTGTTACTTCAATTTAGTATAAGAAAGTTACAAAATCTTTACAAAGAATTTCATTTATCATAAGAAGTGTTTCAAACATCAAAATCATTACATTTAAAATAAAATGAAAATATTTTAAGGTACAGCAGTCCTAAAACCAAAAATAGCTATAACAAATTCAGGACAAGGATCAAGACACAGTACTTCAGCAGAGAAAATCCTTTAAACTACTGTGCACACATATCTTTCACATAGACACAAAAAGGCATTTTATCAGGGGGGGATTTCTAAATTGACGAGAATGGGAAAGAAAAAATAACAAGTTAACAATAATTTTTTTTACATTAAGAGATTGGTAATCGGTTTAGTGGCATTTACCTCCCCACTTCTGGGTTAAATCTATTAAACCTGGTATCTTTTCCTAAGAAGTTATTAACATAACTAGTGATCATTTTAATATAAAAACTGTATAAAGCTGTAAAGTTATAATTAGAGGGTGAAAGTGGTCTATCAGGCTGTAGTCAATTTGTGTGTTGCTGTCATCACTATTAAAACATAATTATAATTAAATTTACAAGGTATTATATATACATTTTTATTATCTTACATCTTTATATGACTGGATCCAACTTTACAGAGAATGGCAGAGGATTTCCCTATCATTTCATAATGATGGTTCTACAGTCCGATTCCTCAAATTCCCTTGTGATCCTAAAAAATGGTACAATCCACAACTCCTCTGTGTAAATAAGAGATGGTTTTTCCTGCTGAACTCAGTAGGCTATAACAAATTATATGGAGCAATATGGTTCGTACCATCCACAAGAGCATGCTAGTCATATATAAAGAGATGTCATAACTGGACTGTCCCTATGAAAATGCAATCTCAGTGCTAGGGCAAACACCTGGCATGGTGTTTGCCCTATATATAAACTTTTATATATAGTTAAGAAAGACTTAAAAGTTATATTAAATCCCATTAAGTTTTAATAGAAAATCATATACAGGATTATATATGTAATATCAAGGCTGATATTACCAATAACCTACAAGACTTTGAAGGCAGTAATGATGTTAGTTTGCATTCTATATAAATATGTAAGAGTATTATAATAATTAATCTATGTAATTTATCCACTATAAGAAACAAAAATAATTGTTTGAAAACTTCACAAATAACTAATTTTATAATCACCTGAAATCTTTTTGTGGTTGTAGTATTTTCTGTTCGACTTGATGTTGATATGCAGACAATTCATCTAACTCTAGTTTAGCTTCAAATGCAGCCAGTGCTTGTTCCGCTCTTATCTATTACAGAAAATCACAAAATTATATATGAACAAGGATATAACAAAATTTTTTTTGAAATGTTAATTTAATGTTAATATTAAAATAATGTAATAAATATAACACTATGTATAGTTTATAGTAATATATTTAATTATTAATATGCAGTTTAATTAAATAGAGGGTGCATGATGCTACAAAACTACTTTCATGATAAAATTAACCTAAGTCTTATCTCAATATTCTGTACTAGGTGGTTTGTATTATAGAATTTAAAACAAATTTTTGTAGCAAATATGGAGTACTTTTATGTCACATTTGTTTCATTTCACTATTTCTTTTTATTTGTGAGTTATGAGCAAATGTGCATTACATTTCAGCCAACCCTCGTACATTTATACAATGAATTGTAATATTTTATACTTCATTTTTTACAAATACGAATACTTATTACAGTGCAAAATTATGACTTTAAACTTTTTATCATCAGAAATTTTCACTGGTTTAATGTTACTTTTAATTTTTTCTGTTCAACTTAATATTTTAATCTCAAACCACCTGCAACATCAACAACTTTAATTTTATGTTTACAATTTTTTAAAACAATACTTTATTTTAAAGCATTATCTACAAAAACTCACGCTTAATGTTTATTAACTTTTAATATTTTTATGGATAAAATATTTTTAAATAAAATAGTGGCTATTGAATAATCATTATTTACATATCTGACTATTTAATATAATAATATTTTGTCCATGAGCAAGCTACACAATGCTAAAAAAAGAATAGAAATAATAAATTACAAATTCTCTAAGAAAATATGTTGAAGGACTACCAGTAAAATAGTACTTAAAACTTAATGAACATTAAGCTCTATGATTTTGTAGATAATGCTTTAAAACATAAATACACTCTGCCCGTAACAACTATTCAAGTGCTATGGTTCTATCAGAAATCATTCATTAGACTCTCAATAACCAAATACTACAGTTATTTTCATTTCAAAGGCACGGATGAGCCTTTATTAAGAACTTTAACAAAAACCTAATCTTATAAAGCAACAACTAATATTTTGTAACATTATTATTAACAAAGTTAATAATAATTAATTCTAGAATTTTATTCTCCTTAATTATTATTATTAACCCTTTAATGCGTTTTGCCATAATATTATACATTCTGACCTGCCTTCAGATTCTACACTCTAGTAATTGCAGTAAATTAGTACTATAAGATCTTATACTAAATGTTGTACAGTTTAAAATATTTTTTCTCTTTGTAATTACTATTATACAATGAATAATAATCAAGTATGGAAGGAAAAAACATTTCTCTTTCATTCTGTGTTTCATCCGATCAGCTGTTCCGTAGTTTGACTTTCATACGCATTCGGTTTGTAATTTCTAGGTTAAATTTTCATATATATAAGCGTTTTTAGTGGTTTTCTACTGATTTGCAGAGTTTGTGCTGTATTTTTTACTTTATTTTAGTTTTTTTCTGAAGAAAAACATGGTAATGGTGCTTAGTTTTGTTTCAGTTTACACTAGGCATTTGCATAATAAGTGAATTGTTTTCTTTTTTTAGATTATGGATTAAAGCTATAAGATAGTTATTTATTATTAAATAAAATTGTTAGATAAATTAAAGCATGTCAGGTGCAAATATAAGCAAACATTTGAACAATGCTGAAATAGAACAATTGTTGGATGACCTAGCATCTTCTGTTTCTGAACAATCTGATGTTGAGTATTAAGATTTTATTCAGTTTGATATAGAGATAGTGAGGATGAATCAAATGATACATATGCAAATTTAGATTCTGGAGATTGTAGGATTAACTTAAGTTCTGGGGTTCCTGTAAGTGTAAATGATAATTTATTTTGGAAGGGTAAGGAAGATTTTTCTATTAATACTGAGCAATTTATATGTGAATCTGGACCATTAGTGAATTTTTAACAGTATTTAGGGAAAATTTTAATATTTTTTTGAACAATATGTTGTGGATACCTGTTGTAGAAACCAACGGATATGCATAACAAGAAAGGGGAAAATTAGGTATGTTGCTTTCAATGTTTTCTTGGGAATGGAAATGGTCTGATCGTAGCAGTGATGATATTTATTTACTAATGACAATGTTTATTCTAATGGATATATCACAGAGACCAACCATCTGTTTATAATTTTCAAAAAAATCCCTTATTGGAATCTAAAATATTCTCTTCTACTATGACATGTGACCAGTATGAATTACTGTCAAAACTTTTACACTTTTCTGACAATACCGAATTAAATAACAATTAAGGACTGAAAAAAAATCATTCAAAATTGTTCCTTTTGTGTCTCTCATCTACGTAATATATTCCAGGCAGCTTATCTTTTATCAAATCTTTTATATATGAATCTTTACTTTTATGGAAAGGCATGTTATCTTTTCGATAGTACATACCACTGAAGGCAGCAAAGTTTGGTGTAAAGATGTTTGAATTGTGTATCTACCACAAGCTATATACATGAACTCTCACGGTGTATACTGCAAAAGATATGCAGCCTGATTCAACTCACTCCTGGATCAAATACATCAGAGGAGAGAGTATAGTCTTGACACTGATTGAAAACCTGTTGGATAAGGGATATACTTTATGGATGGAAAACTGGTATAATAGTTCTAAATTAACAAAATTATTAAAAATAAATAAAACTGATTGTGTAGGGACACTTAGCCTTAACAGAAAAAATGTTCTAGTTAACTTTAAAAATATAAAAGTACCAAAACGTGAAATTACAGTATTACATTTTGGCGACATATCTGTATTCAAATGGCATGACAAGCATGTAGTTTCAATCATATCAACATCACAAAATGGAAATGGTTAAAAAACCAACATACAATAAAACTGAATATAAGACATTCATAGTAGTAGATAATACGCTTTATAATAGATAATATGACATTCATAATTCGTTTATGGGTAGTGTAGCTATTAGGGAACAAATGTTACCACCGTACTATGTTGCAGAACGTAAATGTGAAAGAAAAATGGTATAAAAAACTGTTTAAAAGATTAATTAATATTGCAATTTTAAATTAATTTATTATTTGGAGAAGTAATAACCCCCAGGCAGACCATCTGGCCTTCAGGTTAGCTTTAATTAGTGAATCAATTCAGGAACACAACAAAGATAGGAAGTCATCTCCCAACTGCCCATCACTGCATACTCGCCCAGCAAGATTGACAGAGAGGCATTTCCCAAAGAAAATTCCAGCAGTTGGCAAGAAAGCCAATCCTCAAAAGAGATGTACTGTATATTACAAGAATGGAAAAAGGAAGTAATCATAAGGTGTCCAGAGTGTGAGGCTGGTTTGTGCATACATGCTTGCTTTCAGATTTACCACTCAAAAATAAATTTTTGGAGGTAAGAAGTGTATTTTTTTAAATGTATATATGTTTTTCTAATAAGCAAAGTACCTATATTGAAGTTTTTCTACTGGTATCATGAACATAAACTGAAATACATGCAATTAAAGTTCAACAGCATGATTGGCTGTCAATAAAATAATCCACACAGTTAGAGGGTATTAATCATCAACATAATTAATGGGTTAGCAAAGTTAAAGAGAGCAAAATTCTAAAGCAAGAGCGTAAATTAAGTTACCTGAAAATAATAGTTATTAGTCAATCCTGGGCCAGCTATTCGTTTTACAACAAAACTATCACATGCTGGTATACGCCCACGTTTCTTTATAATTAAATGGAAAACAATCGCGTCCCAGCTTAAACGTAACCAACACCTTAATAATCCAACTGAAAAATAATAATTTCAATAATTATTATAAAAATTTTTATTAATACTAGTATGTAAAACTTATATATTATAAGGTAGACGCTAAACTGTATTGTTACTGGATTACACATAAAGGGTATGAAAGTGAAATGGTTAATTAAAATGGAATGTAGGAAAACTTTATTGATGTAACATATATTGGATGGACTATATAAAGCAGTATTTAATTTATTCATAGTAGTTTGGCTAATCCAGTTTTTTTTTTTTAAATTACTTCAGACTGAAGCAGTACAGAAACTTCAGCACTAGAATGACTTTTCATGAGTTCTTTGAGATTTCATTTGCCCAATAATGAATAATTTGATTACTAACAAAGCCTGAAAAATAAAACTGACTCAAATAGTTCTTAATAATGATAAAATAAATAAATATTTTTAATGATTGGATTAAAAAATAAGAAATATTTATTTTTATTACTAAATTATTATTTTTTAATTCTATTATTACTGTTATTAATAATTTTTGGTTTAGTCAGTGGAAGAAGCTAAAACAACATTAAAATTTCACAGTATATTATTTTTCCACAAGTTCACTGAAGATCCACTCAACAGTCTATGCTGTATCTCACTGTGTGACAATCATTTTTATAAACACATAGTGGGTCATTTTGTTCAAATAAATTGCTTAATATTTCATCTAATACAATATAATTTGAAAAAAAAAGAATATTTATAGAGCTATTTTGATGATTAAAAAATTTTATTTGCTGCCATTTTAGAAATTTATAAGGTTAAAATTTTCAAAGTTATTTATTTTGTACTTGGTTGAGTAAATGTACAACAAATGTCACTAAAATATCTTAATCCTTTACCAAGACATTTTTATTGAAAAACACGGAATGGGTGACAGATTGAACATGAAACGAGATAAGACATTTGTTCACATGAACTTTAGTTTATTTTAATGCCCAATCAAGTCTGACAATCATCCCCAGGCACATGCTGTATTTATTATTTCAAATTATTTTACTTTATTATCATAGTATTCATATTTACACTTCAATTTGCAGTTATAGCTAATAAAATGGACAAAGTCAGCCATGGTTAATTACATAAATGATATCACATTCATCATGTATTTATGACCAATACTTCTAAAGGATCGTAAAAATATTAGTCATTGAATACTTATATTTTATCATGTGTTTGGATATATTTATAAATTCTTAAAACTGTTAAAGTGTTCTGAAAGCTGCTTCTTGAAAGAGTAGTAATTTTTCCAATAAATATTTTCTAATAACAAATTCATTTCTAAAAATCTGATGAGGACAACACATGACTTCCTTGTACACCTATTAAATTTCATACAAACACTTTTTTTTTTGAATGAATAAATACACAAAATTTTATATCAATAATAACCTCTGATATTTTTTCATATTTAAAAAAATCTTTTTTATTATTATTTATTGTAAATTTTTTTTTACGATCAGAGTTTAATAATTATTAATAAATCAATATATTTAAATTAAAAAATAGATGAGGTTGATTCAGACTGATGTGCCTTCCCCTTGCAAGATACAAATATTTCATCAATTAAAATATTATTTGCTATAACTCTGGAAACAATGAAAATAAGTACAATTTATGATAAACTGTTGAAAAGCTCTCAATGACGGCTTATTACTGCAGTTAAAAAAAAATCCAAAATCAAAATTTTTTCTGGATTTTGGGTTTTTCTGGACACTTCTGGTTCAGTTGATTGTAATCAAAATGGAGAGGTGCACAACTAGATGTTACAACAGCCAAAACTTCAATATTCTATGGCTAATAATTTTTGAGCTACGGGAGATACGTTTGTACGTAAAATGTCACACCAAAACTAGTCAAAATGGATTTAGGATAGTCAAAATGGATATTTCCATTGAAATCTGAAAACCAAATTTTTTGTGCTCACAATACTTGCTTTTACTTTGTACAAGGAAGTAAAAATGTTGTTTGAATTAATATAATTTTGTTTATTTATGTTTAGTTAGATACTATGGTTTACTTTTATCATATATATTTGTTGTTTTTTTTTACTATTTTATTTTTTCCTCTCATTTATAACTAATAAATATATTTTTTCAGTTATTTTCCGGCTATCACTGAACAGTGAAAAAAAAATCTTATTTATCACTAATGATTGATGTCTGCAATGCCCTGTAAATTTTATGGCTAGTTTTTAATTTATTTATTATAATAGTATATGTATGTTTAGTTGTTCCTCTTGTACCACTGGATGTTAAGGTATAACAGATAGAGTATGCTGCATGTAATGTTAAACAAGATCTTTTTTTTCTGGATTTGGGGCTATTTGCATCGAGTAACAACTAAGTTTTGTCATGGAAATTTAAAAAACTGAAAAAGCATACTCAGAAGAAACTATGGATAGTCTTAATAGTTACAGAATATATGAATATATATATATACACACATATATATATATATATATATATATATACATACATACACACATATACTATATTACTACATTAAACATTAGTAATAAACAAAACAATTTACTTTTATTAGATATAAGTATGTAAAGGGAAAGTTACATTAAAATAGAAAAAAAAAGATATACTAACACATAAAAGATAAATTAAATTAATATGACTACAAATAAACACGTACCGGTGACAATAATGAAAGATACAACAGGGCAAATAATAACAGCTAGGAACAATGCAAATAATGGCTGTATAAGGCCACATATAAATACATCCCATATCAGTGCCTCCAATATTACGACATAACGATTTCTCTCAGCAACCGGACTATCTAAATCATATACTAATGCCATACACAATTGTAACATTAACGTTAATGCAGGCATCCTAAAAACAAAAAAAGAAAAGAAATCAAGAGAATATTAACATAAAGAAGCATAAATAGGTAATTATGAAAGATATTTCTAGTCATGTGATCTGCATTTTCTGACCAGGAAAACTGATCTCCAAATGAAAACCACTTCATCAAATTAAAATCTACACAGCACTTGTCTATAGACAGCACAAATTGCATTTTTGGTCAACTCAGATAATCTAACTTATTATTCAGAGTAATAATTCTAACTTAATGAAATAAAATTACATTTGTAAAACCATATAAATAAAAATATGTGTATATATAAACATATGTATATATATATATATATCTGTCTGTCTGTCTCTCTCTATCTCTCTGTGAATGTGTGTGTGTGCATGCACGCACACTTGTCCCTTTCAAAGTACTCCCCTCCTCTAATCACACACTTTGCTCAGCGATGTTTCCACTCCGTGAAGCAGTCCTAAATAGTTACATTTGAAATGGCCTTTAAGGTCTGTGATGAATTTGCTTTATGTTGTCAACAGTCTCAAAAAGGGCGTTCTTTCATCACCAATTTTAATTTCAGAATTAAGAAAAAATAGCAAGGAGTCAGGTCTGGCAATTAGGGAGGCTGATGGGAGGACAGTCATCTGATTTTTAGCACAAAACTGATGAACTGAAAAACTGAGTACATGGGCACATTGTCGTGGTAAAGGAACCATCAGTTGTCATACCATAAATCTGGTCTCTTTTTGCAAATTTTTTCATGTAACCAATGCAAAACACCTTGATAGAATGCATGGTTCACTGTTTCTCCTTGAGGAAAAATGTCAAAATGCACAATCCCATTAAAAAAAAAAATTACAGAGAGCATCACTTTGAGATTGAAACAAATGTCATGCTTTCTTGGAGTGTGGAGATTCTTTGCCAATTCGTTGTGATGATTGAACTTTTTTCTTAATGTCGTAGTCGTAAACCCAGCTTTTGCCTCCCATAATGATCCTTTGCAAGATGTCATTGGCTTGTTTAGGAAGTTGTCAACAAATGTCCACTCAATGTTTCTTCTGAACTTCAATCATCAAATGAGGAACAAACTTTGCTGCAACTCTATGCATGTTTAATTTTTCACCCAAAATGTTGTAGCATTATCCAAATGAGATTCCAACTTCTTCTGCAAGTTCTCCGACAGTCAACCAAAGATTTGCACCCCGATTTTCATTTCTGATTGTTGACTTTCTGAACGTGATTGTCATCAATTGAAGTCAAAGGCATTCCTGGTCAAGAGTCATCTTCAGTTGACTGACAACCCACTTTTAAATTGGAAAAACCATTTGTAACATTGCAAACAACCCTGAGTATCATTTCCATAAGCTAGTTTCAAAAGTTGAAATGCTTCAGTGAGTTTTCTTCAGCTTTACATAAAATTTAACGTTTATCATTGCTCACGAAAAATCGCAAATTACAAAAATCCCTGCTACTTCTTAAACACATTGCACTCACACCATAATAACAGGAAAACTAAACAACATATCAACAATCCAAGAACACGTGGTTACGCAGGAGGTAACCATGGTCCTCCTTTGGTTACACAGGAACACAATGCTGACAACCGCATATCACTAAGTAATATCTCTGCTGGTGTGTAATAAAAATTTTCAGTTATTTTTTGAGCAGACCTTGTAACGGTCCTTTCAGAAAGCAATCCTATGTTCATATGAATCAAATGATTGAATTTTAACCTTTTTTTAAATATGTACAATAAAGTAAAAATATTATTTTAAGAAAAAATGGTTAAAATATAAGTTTATTGCATTTTCTGAAAAAAAAAAAAAAAGTTTACTACAAAATACTGAATAAAAAAAAAAGAAAGTGTCTTAAGTTAATGTCATAATTAAACAGTGAAATTTAGATACTTGTTACGATAACATCACTTGTACATACATTTTTTATGCATTTTATAGACAAGATTATTCAAATTTTAACCTTTTATTAGTTGTTGCATTGCTTGATACATTTACAAATATGTATAAACTACTACTTTTAACAGTTTATATCGTTAAATTATTGTCTTGACTAAAACAATAAGATTCCTCTGAATATCTATATGAATAGTTGTGAATCCTCTGAATAACCATTGTAATTGTAAAATTAAAAGAGAAAAACTGTGAAGACTGATAAAGAAAGTTTTTCAAAGTGAAGAATTTACTGTAAATACATATATACCAATCAATGTTAGCAAATATCTAGTGGAGATTGTTACAAAGTGAGTGAGAGTTCATTGAAACAAAGTGAAAAATGGAAAACTTTTATCACATTTAGATCCTATTTTGGTAAATTCATAATTTACTGAATATTTTTATAACAAATCCATTTGAGAAAGTATAAGTTGTCTTGCAAGAGTATAAGTAAGGATAAGGATATATAAAACTTTAATCTTATGTTTCTTTTATAATTAAATTTTCCATTAAAATTCATATCATATTACTGATTAGTTTAAAAATTAGTCAAGCTAAATTCTGTATGTAGTTACTACACGCAAATTTAGAAGTAAGGCCAGTTTTCTTAAAAAGTACAAAATGTATATTCTAATCACAATTTTGAATGGTTACCATTATGTAAAAATTAAAAATGAAATGAACATATGCATTATATCTAAATAATGTAGAATATAGGTGTGTGTGTGTGTGTGTATATATATATATATATATACACACACACCTGTATATACATAAATATGTGAGTGAAACTTAATCTACAATGAACATTGTTGTTTTAAATTATTAAGAGGCAAAGCCCATTTTCCTGACTTTTTGGGTGATAATGGCATTATTGTACTAGATTGGAATAAGTAATCCTCTTAAAATTATCACATAAAAACTTATGTGATATTACATAAAAATTATCACATAAACACTTATCTCTATATATATATATATATATATATATATATATATATATAGAGAGAGAGAGAGAGAGAGAGAGAGAGAGGAATGGTTGAGATGTAATTCAGTCACACATAAATTGCAAATAAAAAGAGACCATCAAATATGACATAAGAGTACATTTTATTTCCTACAAAAACTTACAAAAAAAACATAGCTAAGCATTTCCCTTAACAGTGAACTAGTTTTCTTATTTCATGAATGTAGACTGCTGGTATTTCATCAATGTAGTCTTTCCTTGACATCACTGCCTCCTTCAATTTATCATCTGAGGAGAAATGAACATCCTTAATATCCGTCTTTAATTTATTGTGGAATGAAATGAAAATTGTAGGGTGTCAAATCTGATAAATATAGAGCATGTGAAATAGGTTAAAACTTCATCACAAGAGTTCTGGTGGTTATAATGCGATATGTGCAATCTAGAATTAATGAGTTGCTGAATTATTGGCTCCATGGATTGTCAAACATGACACACACACTTCTCTTAAGGTATTTTTAACATATCTACCACATAGAATTTACAGTTGCCCTGGCTTCCAGATATTCCTGGAATTCCTAATATTTCCCAGGACATCAAGAGAATTTTTTTTGCTGAGGGTTTTTTTAATTTTTCTAAATTTTGGTGAATCATAGCGGCTGTATTCCAAGCTCTGGCATTTTTCTTCTGGGCGGTAATGATGAGGCAGAGTCTTGCTCCAGTCCAGTATTGAAAAGGAAGTCATCTCCCTCATTATGATAATATTTCAAAATCTATTCTCAACACTCCTTTCATTTTTATTTTTCTTTTTGAGTTTGGATGCCACCAACAGCAAACTGATTTTATGATAGTAAAATAATGTACCTGACTCATTGCTTTGATACAACTACCTGGATAGGATGCATAGTTGAGTGTTGCAAGGATCATTTTGAATCAATTTAACTAACTACCTCCCTTTTCAAACTTTTTAACAGTTATAGAAACCCATCAACAATTGCAAAGTTCATCCTCAATATTCACTTAAATAGCTTTTGATACACAAAAGTTTATTATCCACCAACTCACAAGATGAATAATTTCATCACCATAAACAGCATATGAAGATGAATGTCACTATCATCTGTAATAATCACTGCAAGTTCTTTTACACTTGTTGTCATAGCAGGTGCACTTTACTCCATAACAATAAGGACTAACAGAAAATGTGAGGGTGTAGGTCAATGAGTTTTAGACTTTTAAAGCAAAGCAATGAAACTGAAGTAGCACACTTATCACTTTGTGCAACATTTTGATCACCCATTAACATTGCATATGCAATGTTAATAATTTACAGTGCATATTATATTTCAGCTGTCCTTAGTAAATAATAAATGGCTATCAAGTAATGGAAGTTATTTAGCATTTATACTGAATAGGCATATCTTAACAGGGGAAACCAAAACGGCAACAAAATTTTCTGAAATTCTTTGGTAAGGTAACTAATACAAAACCAAATAAATTAGAATGCATAATAGCACAGTTGAATACTATAAATGAAACTGAAACTTCACCTTTGAGGCTTTCCTCAAAAATTATTAGAGATAAAAATAAAAAAACATAATCACAATTATTGCTATTATTAAGAAATAATAATTATAAATACATACCAAAGGAAAGCAGTCAATGTAATTAATAAGCTGAGACCGCTAACTATGAGACAAATTAATGGGAAGATTATGACTATCGATAGAGTCCCTAAAAAGCCTTTACCAACATAATTCCAAACTCTGTTAATATGTCTTGTCATACCTTTACCGATGAAACCTGAAAAAATTAAATTAAAAAAAATACCTAGTATATTCGCAGAATAAGTTTATAATTTCTAAATTATTATAATGAACACAATATTTAAGGTAAACGACACTATCTTATGCAAAATAAAATTTCAAAATACATTAATAATTATGATGATCACTGAAATGTTTATGGAGAGAAAAAAGAAGAAAAGATTGTTTAACAAGTAGCAGATTGATGATAGCCAACTGATCCTATTTAAATTAATTAACTTTAGAATGAATGAATGGAGCAACTGGATTACAGATAGTCAAAAAATTTTAAAATATTAAGTTTTCTATTAGTGGATTTCAAAATGTACTGACCCTTAAGTATGTGTTATAATTATAACTGTTTTTGAATTATGTTCATCATTTTAATAAAATCATTACAAAAATTAAAAAAACATAAGATAACAGCTGTAAAAAACCTATTGATATGACGTTTTTTATTTTATTTAACATATAACTTGTTTTAATTAATGACAACCGACTGTTATGAAAGTAACATTTTTAATTTCATTTTAATTATAATCATACATATATAATATTGGTACAGTTACAAATTTATAGTTTATATAATCCCTGAGGATAGAGTAATTACTCTGAAGGCGTTTGGATAATACATCAAAGAATATTGTTGTAAGTGGGAATAATATATTGTTTATTCATAAGAAAAGTTGAAACCTATATAAAGTATACAGTACACAAACTGAAAATGCAATAATAACATATACAGAGATAAATGTTATTTTATTCTGAATCGCAGAGTACCCTTCTCAAAACCATCCATCTAAGCCTATTAAGTTGATATTTGGCTTTCTTAATTGTTTTACCAGGTTAAAAAAAAAAAGACTGAAAAGGAGGCATTTTATGAGTGATAATGACCTCCTAAGATTGTGAGATGATGAATATGCCCAGATTTTCAAACAAACATGGCAGGGTTTCTTTGAACACTGGAGAAGTGTATAAGAAAATTAAGTTGCATTGAAAAAATTTCCTAATGCCCTTTGTACTTTAAACCATGTTTTTCAAGAATTTTATGATAAAGCATAATTTCTGTTCGAGCAGAGATCTCTGCAAAAATATAAAATATGAAAAATAAAAATAAAACAACAGTAAGAGAGAAAAAATTATATTCTGCAACACGATTTCTTAAAGTTACTTAATACATCGCTGACTATCTTGTTTATATTGACAGTACCTATAATTTGAGTTTAGTCCATATCATGAGGTTACACAATATCATATCAAAGCGATAAATTAACTGATCTGTTGAAATAGTTTTTAAAATTTATGCCCAATTCACCATACTGGCTGTAAAAGGACTGATTGCAGTTTTAATTCTAACCAGATGTCTTTCACATTATATGAGCCTACTTCACCATTTCGAAAGTATAGGGTCTATTTACTCCAAAAATAAAACAAAATATTATAATAAATTATAGCAGTTTTCCAATACTATTTAGTACTTTTTTTTTAATCATCATCAGTGTTTGATCAGTCCACTTCTTCAAAATCCATAATTTATGAAAAATAAATAAATGAAGCAAAATAAACTACCGATCTAAGGTAACAAAATTACAAACATTCTACATAATTAATTTTAATTAACAATTAACTGACCAGTATCAGGTTTTGTTTCGAAGTGTGTTCTTGATTTTGATATATGTCTCCATAATGTTAATAATCTAGAAGCTAATGTTGGTGTTAATGAACTTTTACGAGGAAATAATGTACCATTTACTTGTGATAATTCAAGATCTGGTGTAAATGGTGTCAAGCATAACAAAGCTCTTAATGAAACGGGACTACACCATGGTATCACTACCTACAGCACAACAAAACAAAAATAAAATTACAACAGCATTAGTGGTTAAAACCAAATAGTGATAAGAACTTTTTCAACTGTAACATAATATTCAAGTTGTAATCACATTAATTCCATATTTTCTACGAATAGTCCAAAAATGAACTAACTATCCATACCTACATAACAACAGTATCCATATTGAAACATAATTTAATAGCCTCTTGATAATAAAAATTTCAAAATAAACAAAATATTATGCAATGAAAATGTGTTTTGAGAGATCGTTGTTACATATTTAGGTAATAAAGTACAATATATTTTCAAAAAGCAGAATAATTTTATATT
Organism: Zanna intricata; assembly: GCA_010016005.3. Classification (NCBI taxonomy): domain Eukaryota; kingdom Metazoa; phylum Arthropoda; class Insecta; order Hemiptera; family Fulgoridae; genus Zanna; species Zanna intricata. Next base: position 13,146 of record JAAAKQ030183135.1, on the reverse strand, counting down.
TATTTTCCTCGTTTTTCTTCTTTAATTCTTCTTTTTTAACCTTAAGTTATTTTGACTGATTAATTTATATTTTATTCTGGAAATCTTCAAATCTATTGCAGCTTTATTGATTCAGGATCTACATAAAATGTTATTCCTTAATCATGCACCAAGGATATGGCATTCCTGAACCATTGTGCCAAGAATTGAATGGTGTCACAAAGTAGTATCAAGGAACCATCAGCATAAAAATATAACTGGTCCAACATAATTTCAAACCATCTATCTACCTTGTGCACAGGAAGCAAGACCCTAACTTTCTGCACCAATCATACAATTAAGCCTACTATAACTGCCAAAAAAAAAATTATCAATAAATTTGGCACAGAAACCATCTGTGCCAAAAAATATATATTTATATTTAATAGGCTATTCACAAAATCATACATAATTAATAGGCTATTCACAAAAAATATATATTTAATAGGCTATTCACAACATCAAAATATTTATACAAAGTTTTAACCAACTGCATTTTTCTAATTGTGCTGTTATTGGAAAGAATCAACTATTACTTAAATTGTAAAAAAAAAAAAAAAAAAAAAAAAATTAATTTTACCAAATCTACCTTAAGGTAGCTCAGGGTACAGTAGGTTTAAAAATAATTCTGAATTTTTTGAGTTCAGAATACAATTTTATCTTTTTAATATTTTTGTAAACTTAAACATACCCCAAAGAAGAACATCGCATTCCATGTCCAACTCCAAGTACGATGGCAATAATTAATCCATCTCCATAAAGGCCACCGAGTAGTTGTAGTCCTTACTATTTCTTTTTCAACAAGAAATACAGGCTGCAAATGATAGAATAAAAAATTAACCTTTATCTCATGACTAATAATAATTAACTTTCTTGACATGAATATAGCTAACGAACTGAACTACATCAGTGAAGTGAAAGTGAAAACTCATTTACACACTTACCTTGCTTACATTACTATACAAAGAAAAAATAAAAAATGTTTTACAACTATTTATTAAATCACTAATAAATTATAAAAAAAATTACAGCAGATTCAAATCTGCTTTCAGTTATTTTGATCTAAAATTGAAAAATTATTTTAACATCTTATTGTCAATATTTTGGAATTTTTAACAATAATTTTGTTAAAAAAAAGTTAATACAATAAAATTAAATGGTCAGCTAACAAATTAAAAAAACAAAAATCACTACTATACTGTTGGACCTTTCTATAAAAAGAATAATTAGATTGTTTTAAATTCAGAAATTCCCTCATTCAAGAGTCACTATAATCTTAAAATGTAAATATAATCAGAATTATTTAAAAAAAAAACACAAGACCACAATTAATAACAATCAAATATTGAAAACTTTTTCACTATTTTTTTGTTTTTTTTTTTTAAACAAAAAAAAGGAATGTCATTTGTAACAAAAGAGCAAACAATCAAAAAGTAAATGTATGTAGATCGATATTTCAAAAAGATAAAATATTTAGTAAATACTACAAAAAATAAACAAGTACGGCAAAATAAAAAATAAAAAAAGGATTGAGTTAACAAATGAAAGCAATACTACAATAAGTGAAAATTACCAGAAAAATATTTAAGAAAAAAAAAATTGTATGATTTACATGTATCCTCATAGAAGCATATTCTAGATTTATATAAAAATTTCTCTACTACAAAATATGAACTGTAAAAACTATTATAATGAAAAATTTAAAGAATCTGTTTGGTACTGCAGCAGTCAATTACCATCCTTTATAAGTTACAAAACAACATTTAGAAATAAGGTTAGTATTTATAACTACATGTCAAGTACAATACAGGATGTTACATATTAAATGATGATATTTAAGCAATAGAAGAATGAATAAAAAAGAGAAAACATAATAAAATCTTACACATATGTAACAATAAAATTTAAATAAGAATTCATAAGACTTAAAAATTTGAAATTATATGCTATGTACAGTCACTGCCTAGTAATAATGGTGAGCTTGGTTTGGAATGGTGATGATTAATTTCCAATGTAAGTTGCATCATGTTTTTGCTATTAAGAGATGACTAATCATGGTGTGCCAATGCTTTAGAGAACAATAATATAGCAATGATGTACTGATCATCTAAGCTTGCCATTACGTGGCGGCTACTGTAAAAATTCAAATATCCATGATATATTTATATTTTTGAAAAACGTAAAATTAATCAAATATGCTTATAATCAATCTAATGTGGGCATTACTAAATAAAAAAGAGAAATGCCCATGATTTTGATTTATGTTTACCTCATAAATACTACAAATAAGTAATTAAGTTAGTTATCTTGGAGTAAGTTAGTTATTTGGATCAAATTACATTTTCAGTTAAGTTTTGTACATGTTGGGAGTCCGACACCATCATTGCAAATGCCAGAAAATCACCCATGAAAATAACATAAAATAACAATGAAAATAAAATATAAAATAACAATAAAATTTAATTCCCCATGAAAATAACTGCTTTACAATATAGTTTAAGATCTTTAAGAAAATACAACAATGCAACTGATCTTAATGAAAATTAACACAGTAATAGAATCTCAAGCTTATTTAGTAACTGAAACAAAATTTGGGGAAGGTTGGCAAATGTAACAAGCAGAAATGCAGACACCCCTTGCATAGATAGAAAATTATTCTCACTGCCAATTTTTCATGCAGAAAAAGTAACAAAAAAAAGTTTCCAACTTACAGGCTGAAATGGTAAAAAATGACAGATAAGTAGTATAAATTACTCTATTACAATGACAAAGAAAGTTCAAGTTCTCACTCTACACATCTTAATTCCCCATTTACAGAAAAACAAATTCAAGCTGGTACGTGAAAACAAAAATTAGAAAAATATATAAAAGTTTCAACTACTGAATAGAGTACATTTATTCAAAATTCTTTACGAGTTAAAAAATGTATAAATCAAATAAAATTGTTATATTGCCCAACTACTTTTAAGATATACAAAGTTTGTTCAAAAAGTATCTGAATGGGTCATTAAAAAAATAGCAAATAATTTTCCTAGTTTCCTTCAAAGTACTACTCTTGTGGTTCCATACTTAACCAAGCTGTCCTTCCATAGTTGAGAACAGTTTTTGTACTCTTTTAGAATGACTGTGCTATCGCATTTGTCATTATGACTGAGAAATAACCAGAAATCACAAGGAGCCATGTCTGGTGAATTTTAAGTTGGTACCTCAAAAGCATGGTTTTAGGATTCATCAGCTTCTTGAGATGATAAAAATCGCTGTGCAAATATTTTTTGTATGACATACAGGAAAAAAAGAAGCTACTACATAATAAATCAGGTACAGGAAATGAAACACTAATTCAATGTTTTTCTCCATCAAATAATCAACTGTTTGATCGCTGGTATTGTCATAATGAAGAATGATGTGGATGTTTTGGCTTGTCTTTCATTGGGGACCTTTGGAAAATTAATTAATATACACCATTTAGCATTAACTGTTCTTTGATTCTCTAAAGCAATGGTTGCTATATGTCCACTACAATTGAAGAAACAAGGGATCATTTTCTTAAAGTTCTTCACAAGCCTGTTTTTGAGCTTCAGTCAAATTATGCAGCTTCATCAGGAATAGATCTTTTTCACAGCTAATGCAAAATCAAATTTATTGTAGTCTTTGATATACCTAAGGATGTCTATCTTACAGTAAGTCACATGCCGATCCTCTTCAATCATGATTTGCACAGCATTGGTGTTTTTAGAATAATAACTAATTTTGGTCGACCTTCACGAAATTCACTGCTGACAGAAGCACGACCACAAGAAAATTCTGCAAACCAATCAATTGTAAATAGTCTTTTCTGATGGGGATTCATTACCAAAAGTTGAATGAAGCAATTCAAGGCATTGTGGTTGAATTAAGCCTTACTAAAAATGTAAAAAAAAAAAAAAAAAATCATCTTACAAAAACCTTCACGTGGAATTTCCATTTTTTCACAATTTTTTTTTTTAAAGCTCACTTTGTAACAATAACGTTAAATTTTACAACAATAGTAATGTCACATCTCAATAGTGCTATCTAGTGGTCATTTATAACTTAATAGGCGACCTCCGTACTAAACTGCTTCATGAATGTGATACAGAACTTTCAGACAGTACTGTTTGTTGATAATTAGGCCTTCAGTGTGTGTACTCATAAAAAAACTGTCAGCATCACTTTCTCTTAGTCACATTTTCTTGCTTTCTTAGACTTTGGGCATAATAATGACTTCTGCTACGACAGCTGTGTTTTAGTTTCTGGTTTGCACCATACACCCAAGATTTGACATCAATTACCATGGTCTTAAGGAATTTAGAATTTCTGTTGGTGCGCTCCAGCATGTCCCGAGAATATCAAAATCAATGACTTATGTGCATACCCAAATCACATATTAAGATTCTTGAACCATTACTACTGCTAATAACATTGATAATTTCTGGGACAGTCAGTTGATGAATTGCCATTATTGAACTAAAGGCATTATTAATTTCATTTGGATACCTTAATAACCTAACTGTTAGTATGCTGATTATTCTTAACAGAAGTTTAGCAATTTTTCAAGTGGTTATACCATTCTTTGATCTGTATAACCCCATTAACCCATAAACTGTATTTCAACAACCTGCTTAAACTTACAGATTTTCTCGCTTTAGGTATTACCAAGTTTCTGGCAAACGTTGATGCATTTTATATGATAAAAAAAAATCTATGTGAATCAGGTAGTATTGCTGAGTTGTATCTAGTTTTATCCCTTTAATTCCTTTATCCTTACTTTTTTTAACCTCCAAAATCATCATTAGGTGGTATACCTTCAGAGGATGAGATGAATGATTTGTAACGTGTGTGTGAAAATGCCGTGCCTGACCAGGATTTGAACTTGGGACCTCCAGATGAAAGGTGAGATGCTACACTCGCTCCACAGAGGCCGGCAGTTTTATCCCTTACATTAAAATATTTTTTAAGAGAAAAATATGGTTGTAAACAGATTTCATATTATCTCCTCAATGTTTCACTAACTTCTTATATTTTTAATTATTAAATGAAATCAATTTTTTTATACACAAGTATACAAAGGCACATAATTTAATTAAAATAATTTCTATGAAGCCAAATAAATGTGAAAAAGACATGCATATACTATATCATTATCTATAGGATTTAGTAACAGATATTAATATTTTTAGATTAAGGAGACCCAAAAAAACAATGAGAAATAGGAAATTGGAGAGGAGCATTTTCTTTTATTTAAAGCAATAATTTCCATTTATTATAAAATAATAACAAAAGTAAATCTGCCACTTTCATAATAGAGTGATAGCATTTTGACCTCTCATCTGGATATCAGAGTGGTGCAAATCTCAGTAATTGCTTTAATATTGATGCATATCAATATTTTGGATTTTTCATATTTTATTACCATGGTACATAAGCTTCAAGCTTATGTTACGAATAAAAAAATAAGATTATATAAAAAGATAGCAAGAGAATAAATAAATGGTCACATAAAACATATTTGGATTCATAAGAAATTCACTTCAGTTTGAGTTTTAGATTTGATAAGACTAGGATCATTACAGTCAGAAATAAAATACTAACTACAGAAAGGTGTAAAAGATATGAGAAAAATACCTGGCTAGGATCAGATCGAGGTGTAGTAATAGAAGTTGCTGTTGTACTCAATACAGTCGGAATAACTTCTGATTGGCCTTGAAAGCATCTTCTGACTACCCAGTTACCAGGAAACCATATCTGAGTTCTCCAATGAAATGTTCTAGTTGGTGTTTTAACTTTCCTCAACTCTTTTAACAGCACTGGCTCTCTCTACAAATATAGAAAAACAAATTTTAATTTATTATTTTACTAATTGATTATAGCCGCATTTTATTAGTATAATGTGCATTTGTAGCTTATTTCATATTATAACAAACATGAAATAAGTTACATATGTAGCTTAATAAGCTAGTAAATGAACTTAATAAATAAAAATAAGCTAATTTTTATTTCATACATAAAAATTCAGACCAAGAAGAATTGTCCTTCTCACTATGTCAATATTTTCCAGAGTTTGGACTGAACGAGAAAGGCCAAGTGGGTTTTCCTTCATCACAGATTCAGTACTTCTAAACACCTCAACCTATTGGAGTATGGTGCCTTTCGATCTGGAACTGTACCTCAATGTTAGACATAAAATTTTGACAGAAAAGACATTAAACTGTGACCACAGAATCATTGTTTCTAAAAAAAAACTATTTAACAGCCCCACAGCAATTTCCAATGCCCCACAGCAGCTGAAGCTATGTAGTCTAAGCTGTCTTCCAGAAGTAAACGAAGGTCAATATCCTAACTTGTCGCTGAGTTCTAGTAGTCTAAAAAACATACATTTTCTCTGCTCCACCCTTAATTAATATAATGTCATTTTATTACACCATTCTTTTCTACAAGGTCTCTTCAGAAAATGATTGAACTTTTTTATTTTTTTTTTTAATCTTTATTATTAGTTTTACAGATTATTAATTAGCCCTTAATAATTAATTTCCACTTCACGGAACAGTCCTGGATAGCTTCATTTGAAATGACCTTTAAGATCTATAATGAATTTGCTTTAATGTCATCAATAGTCTCAAAACAGAGTCCTTCATTACTGATTTTAATTTCGGAGATAACAAAAAAATCACAGGGTGCCAGGTCTGATGAGTAGGGAGGCTGAGAGAGGACAGCCATCTGATTTTTGGCACAAAACTGATGAATTGACAAAGTTGAGCGAGCATTAATCTGGTGAAGGAACCATGAATTGCTCACCACAATTCCAGTCACTTTTTGTGGATTTTTTCATGTAACCATTGTAAAATACCTTGATAGTATGCACGGATCACTGTTTCACATTGAGGCAAGAATTCAAAATGCATAATTCCATTAAAATCAAAAACAGAGAGCATCCACTTTGACATTGGATCAAAACTGATGTGCTCTGTTGGGGTGTGGATACTTTGCCAATTCATTATGATGATTGAACTTTAGTCTCAATGTTCTAACCATAAACCCAGCTTTCATCTCCCGTTATGATCCTTTGCATGAATGTTTTATAGTCCATCAGCTTGTTCAAGAAGTTGCTGACAAGCATCCACTTAATGTCCCTTCGAAGTTCAGTCATCAAATGAGGAACAAACTTTGCTGCAACTTCATACATGTTCAATCTTTCAGTCAAAATGTCATGGCATGATCCAATTGAGATGCTAACCTCTTCTGCAAGTTCTCTGATAGTTAATCAGTGATTTACACGCACAAGATCATTGACTTTCTGAATGTGGGTCATCAGTTGAAGTCAAAGGCCTTCCTGGTAGAGAATCATTTTCAATTGACTGACGATCACTTTTATGTCATGAAAACCATTCATAAGGCTGCATGTGACCCATCATCTCCATAAGCTTGTTTCAAAAGTTGTAACGGTTCTGTAAAAGTTTTCCCCAGTTTCACGCAAAATTTTACATTGTGTTGTTGCTCCTGAACATCACACATTACAAAAATCACTACTATCACTTACAACACACTGCACACAAAAAACAATAACATAGTATGAAAACTAAACAAAATATTAACAATCCATGAACATGTGGTTACAGAAGAGATTATGCAGAACACAATTCTGCACATCTCTAAATGTCTTCGTTGGTGCACAATTAAAAATGCTCGGTTAATTTCTGCAGTCCTCAAATATGTATCTGATTATAATTTTAGATTGAAAAATGAAAATGAGTTTTAATTATTAAAAAATTATACTTTAACAAAATGAACAAGTGTCCCTTCAATAGAAAAAAAAGCTAATAATTTACTATTTATGTTTAACTGATTTAGATAAATATAAAGTTTAAAAATGAATAAAATACTGGATCATATAAACAATGCAAATTATAAGATACTATTAGAATATTTATTCATGGAATTCTATCTATTTATATAATTTAATAAATAATAACAAATCTCAGCCACATGCCTACCTCTTTCATAAATATTAAATCACGGTGTAAAAAGTAAACAGTTTGGTGTAAATGTTGATTATTACATAACATTAAAGCTTCTTCGTGTGCGCTCCATTTACATTCTTCAATAAACCTTTCCTAAAAAAAAAAAAATAAATAAATTAATATCAACTACTGAGTATAAGCTTAAAAAATCTAAATAGCCAAGTTAACTTTTTTTTCAAAAATGTTTATGAGATTATCTAATTTTTTATATGTTTTTACAAAAATTGTACTTATTTAATAAATTAATCTAATTAAATCTTAATAAGTTAATCTTATTAAATAATATTAATACATTTTCAAATGTTCATATTTTAGTTTGAAGAAAATTTAAGTCTCAATAATTAATCATATTATTCTGAGAAGGCAATCATTAACAGAATTTAATGTTAATTTTTCACAACTCAGTCTCAATATTGCAGTCTTTCAGCCAAGTTGTTTAAAAGCTAAAAGAGTACAATTTTAGTGTTATAAACAGAAAATACTTTTAAGGCATTCAAAAAATTTAGTTTTCTATTCGAGTCAAATTTTCTACCAGAACCTTACCTTTGACAGATGTTACATTTCAGATCTAAGGAAAATATAATTTCTGAGCTATGACAAATGTGAAATAAGTAATCACCACAAATTCATTCAATCAATTGATAAAAAATTGTATCTGCATTCTTTATATCCTTACACAAGAATAACTTTGTATGGAAATCAAATGTAGCATAAAAAGTTATCAGCTAATTCTACTTAGATGGTTAGGTAATCGTTTACAACTCTTTCAGACTAATACGGGTACTTTTTCATTTCTCCCACCTCAAAAGTTTGCAAGATTTTCACCTGAAAACAACTCAAAATGGCAGGAAATATTTATATTAACAATAACCAGGTTGGAGAAGTAACCAAATGAACTAATATAATCACTTATATTACCATTTATATTTAATTTATAAATATAATCTACTCTACTCTCTTTTTGTGTTTAGCCTTCAGAACTACCGTAAGGTACAGTATTACTTCAGAGGATGAATGAAGGTGATATGTATAAGTGTGAATGAAGTGTAGTCTTGTACAATCTCAGGTAACCAAATCTAACCTATGCTCGCTTCACTCGCTAACCATAACTAATTAACAGTAATGTTTTAAGTATTTAAATAAGTTCAGTAATTATTGCAATTATTTATTATTTAATAAATCAAAACATTGCTATTAAGTTAGTTGAGGTTAATGAGCGAAGCAAGGCATAGGTTAAGTTTGGTTAGATTATATTTATAATCTATACTTACAATTATAAGCAATAATAAATAAATATATTTATTACAATTTGTAACATGGTGAAATATTAATAGGTTAGAAAGTAGAAAGAAAATTTTATTTTTATTTAATGTGAATGACTGTAGAAAGACGTATGCGAATATGCTGAGAAAACTGTAACATTGAGGTCAGATGTCCTGCCGAGAATCGCTGATGGTGACCGCTACGTGTGAGCAATGTAAAGGAAACGACCGAGCAGATATATAGAAGGCGGCCAGTAAGGTCGGGGGGGGGGCTAGACGATAGTAAGCGTGGAACTGCGTTTGTCCGCAGCGGCAGCAGCCCGCGGTATGGCGGGATCATACGAAGCCGTGAAAAGAGACAAAAGCAACATTGAACGGTGTCCTCAAAGTTGCGGGTCGGTAGATTACTTAAATTGTTGCTAACATGTAATCAGTGTGAAGTTAAAACAAAAGATGTTTTAACTCACATCACACTGATTACTGTTAAGTAATCAGTACAGTTTTCGTTTTTCTTTTAATCTATAAACATTTCGGTGATTCTCCTTTGTACGTGTCATGTGTGTGGTCAAGGCGTGTCGCGAGTATCTGCCACTGCCAGCGAATCGCAGGATGGTGGTCAGTCAACCAAGTGTGATGATCTGTAAGTACCTAGGGGTAGTCAGACAATAATTGTGAAATTTTGGAAGCTCGGAAAACATAAGTGTAAATAAATGAATTAATTAGTTTATAAGTTTTACTTATCAAAAATTTAATTAGTGAGATAATTAATTGACCATCTATGAAGGGCGTTGTACCTTATTAGCAGTGAATAGGCTTGATATAGCCTTACAAGCAGAAAGGTCACGTTGAGGTTTTTATTGTATTGTATTCTGTTTATGTGGTATGTCCCAAGAGTATAACCTATAATGATGGTTGGTGTGTGATCGGGGCAGGAAGCCGGATTGCTTCCCTGACATCAGATGAATTGTTAACAGGAAAATTCCTATAAATGCTGGCTAAGCACGTGAGTTATGATGAAAATTTTTGGCAAAGATAAATCTTGTTAGATAAGATAATTTTTGTTAGATAATTTTGTTAAGATGAATTCTTGAATAAAAGACATTTGCGGGGGAAAATTTGGTTGTAATCACTTTCTTGAATATGACAACTGGTTAAATGCAAGTCAAAAGCTTATGATCTGTTAATTATTATAAAAAACACACTGGTGATGATTGAAATTAATTGGCATGATTTTTGTTGTTTTTTCCAATAACTTTGTAACTTTTTCGTGAGGCTTGGAAAAACAAGTGACAATATAAAGAAAAGAAACAATATAAACTAACAGTAAAAACAGTAACAATAAAAATCATAATCATTGAATTACAATTGTACAGTAACAATAAAATTAATAAAAATTTTATTTAAGTTAATATATTCATTATCATCCAAAATATTATTTTTGGTTTTATGTTTTTTTATTTGTTTTGTTGATGTATTAAGGGTGTAAATCCTGATTATGATGATAATTATATCTAAGATCTATAACTGTTGGTTATGGTGATAATTATATGTTAAGATAATTTATCTGTATACAGGGCAACTGGTATGAACATTTGTTACAATTGTAGGCCAATATTAAATAGCCATTTACGGGAGAATTTTTGGGTAAAAAATTGTTGACCCATTCCGTGCCCTGTTAACACAATTATAAGCAATATAAATATATTTTTAATATATAAAATATGTTAATATAGAGAATGTTTAAAATGAGTTGTATAAAATACATGTTAGCGTGTTATAAGGTTATTGGGTTTATTTCTCCAACCTTGTTATTGTTAATATTGATATCTCCTGCTGTTTTAAGTTATTTCCATGAGAAAACTTGCAAACTTTTGGAAAAGTACCCTAATCAGATAAAACATTTATCAGAGATAAATAATTTAATAAATTAAAATATTTCTTAGCTATCATAAATAACTATCTATTGATCTATGATAAATAGAAATAAAATATACTATTTTAAAAAGATAATTGACTGACCTCAGCATTTCGAAGTTTGTCTCGCATCCATGGTCCAATCCTTGACAAAATCGGATGAATATATTCAAGGCGCTGTTTAAGACAATCTTTCATTTTTGTTAATTTTCTTTCTACATTCTCAACAGCCCTAAAAAGAAAAAATGTACAAAATTAATATTATCAGTAACAGCTGCAGTATTAATTAGATTAAGTGCAACTCATGTTAATTAACAGATTTTATTTACGAAAGAGGTGATGCCCTATCTTAAATAATATTAATGAGCAAACATAGAATAAAAGCTTATAGAATTAAGTATAGTGTAAGAGGTGTGATAAAAAATTAACACAAACTTTTAATTTTTATCAAAAAGAGTTTACTTATTCCTCTATATAGATGTTGTCCTTTAAAATAATTTCCCTAGAGATACAATCCCTGATGTTGAGATAACCCTAATGTGAGACTTTTTTCAATTGTCAAAAAATTTGTGGAAGTTTTTTTTTGTATAGCCTTAAGTTGACTTAGTGATTTTTTTAAAATTTCATTTATAATCATAAATGACTATCCTTTTAATCTTCCCTTAATTAGTGGGGGGAAAAAACAGTTGCATGGTGCCATTTCTGGGAGAGCCATAATCCTTCTAAAATTAAAAAAACATCATAAAAAAAATGAATGGCTGGTGTATGCACTGATATCTGTTCAGCCTCTAAAACAGCAATAAATTTAGTTATAATGTCATATTTATTGTCAGTTTGTTAAAAAGATCAGTCCAATAACTTTCTTCCTCAAACATCAACCTTTTTCATTATGTAAAAGCAATTCTTAAAATATGCTTGAATTTACATTACTTCAAGTTTGATTATTCACTCGGCCTTTCATCCAGAGGTCCCGGGTTTGAATCCCAGTCAGGTATGGTATTTTCACACACACTACAAATCATTCATCTCATCCTCTGAAGGTATACTAAGTGGTTCTGGAGGTTTAAAAAAAAGGTTTGGTTATTCTGGGCACAAAATGAGCAAAACTCATTTTACATTTTCACACAAGAAATACTTTATAGTAAAAGTAGCTGCCAAGTAACACTGTAGTTGCTTAGATAGAACCATGTTTTATCATTGAAATAACTCTTATCTAGTATTATTTACATACTGTATCTTAACTTTAATGATACTAATTTTTTATAGTTGTATTTTAAACAATGAGTTGCTCTAAGAACAGTTTAAGGAATTATAACCAAATAACTTTTGTTTATGGATTGATTTTCCAGGAGCCTTCAGCAGTTTGTTTCTAATGTCTTCAACACTTTTGAGTATTATCACTGAAGGACTACCAGTGCTTTCAATATGGAATGTACTTGTTCTATGAGAATGCTCAGATAATTTTATAACATATATTTATAATCTATTTGATATGTGGATGGAGAAATGTAATTAATTTTGTATCAGCACACATTAATGCTTTAATACATAATACATTAATGCTTTTAATACATAATTTTTTTAAAAACAAAAACTTGTACAGAAAAACTTATATTACATTTTCACACAAGAAATACTTTATAGTGAAAGTACTGCTGAATGTTTAGCTGTTAACTATTTAAAAGAACACATGTCACATTAAGAAAAATATCCATTATTATCAACAACAAAACAGTATAATTTCCCTACTTATTCCTGCTGTTAAAAGACATACTTTCTGATTCTAGCTAGCTTGACCTTTGTACCAATTGTTATCAAAACAACTAGGATATTTCAATATAGTCTCTCTCTTTATCTGTTTAGCCTCCAGAACTACCGTAAGGTATTACTTCAGAGGATGAATGAGGATGATGTGT
>JAAAKQ030183134.1:0-52147 GCA_010016005.3 Zanna intricata | reverse complement strand
AAAAAAAAAAAAAAATCAAAAAAAAAAAAAAAAAAAAAAAAAAAAAAAAAAAAAAAAAAAAAAAAAAAAAAAAAAAATGAAAACGGAAATTAATTATAATAGTTTCAGTATAACACAAAAATTTCCTATGGAAGCATATTTCTTGTTAAATGCAATTTTGTTTGAAACTTTCACATGTCTAATATTCAAAATATCATTTTCCTGCAAGAACTATATATTACTAGGCTTCCAATTAAAAGCACCTGAACTGAAAGATCTTCTTAAATTCTCTCATTGCATTACATAGACTAATGTGCCAAAATTTATCACTATTTTTTATACTAATAATAATAATTTCAGTCAGATAATTGAAAATAAGGATTTTGTCAACAATGTTTGCCCAAAATGTTTGATATTATACGACTGTGTTTGTATATATTAAATATAAATGATTTAACATTGCTTTGTAAACTAATAATTTCATGTTTTTTTCCATAACACTGCTGGAAATTCCATGCACTATTGAATGTCATTATGGTTATATCCAAAGTTTTTTGAACAATGTTTTTCGAAGGTGAAGATTTTTATTGTTTCACTTAATTTGCAGATCAAAACTTATCCTCCTTTGCAATGTCTCATAACTAGTTTGGTAAGTTCAGCTTTATACCTGGCACAGACATAGAAGACATCATAATGAAGGTCCTACACTCTGGACACAAACCTGAATTAATAAAAACCAAATCTGGCCAACCTATCTTGAAAAGGACCACATCTAGAAAGAAGTTGTGTAATATACTGAGTGGGGGAAATCCACTTTACAACTGCATACCTCAACAACTTGCACTGCACAATTCACCTGCCATAAATAGAAACCTTGGTCATTTATTTCTTTTAGCTGCCCAGAGGTAAGTTAGCCTACCTTCTTATCATCATAAAATAATTGATGTTCAGTTGAAAGAATATCAATGGTCTCAATATCTGAGATAACAAGGATCGCCTCTCTCGAGACAGTCCTACAGGCATCAATCACAGAAAACAACAGGAAATGTTGAGCTCTCAACAAAATATTCCTATAACATTTCTACCTCATTCAATGAGCTCAAAAGGTACAGCATACCTAAACCTAAAGGTATACCTAAACCTATAGGTAAACCTAAAGGTATACCTATACCTAAAGGTATAGCTTTACGTAAACCTTATATAGAACACACATAATTCTGAACTTAAGCCCTCAATAGGGTGAACTGCTTTCCAATCACTGAAGAAAGCAGAACAAGCCTTTATGGCAGCATATTGAAAGTGCTTCTTGAATATTCTCATCAAGAATGTCACCTAGATACTTCTGAAGAGGGACATACTTAATCTGATTAATTGCCACTGATACATGTGGCCATTGTGTAACACATAGTCTGTCCTTGAGCAACATCATTACTGTTTTCTCTGCGCTAAACACCATCTTATGTTGCAAACTCCATAACTGGAGTATTTGCAGTGAACTCCCAGATTTATGTAATTTTGCTAATTAACAGGAAGCATTTGCTTATTATTATTTTGTATTAACACAATTTCCAATGGTCCTCTGACAATTCTTACTTTCCACAAATTATTTCCAGAATGCTCATTTCTAAAACATTTTAAATGTTACAATAAGAATGTTAAGTACTGCTATTATATTATAATTTGTAAATTAAATCCTTTTAATACCTCAGATTTCTAATGCTGAGGATAATATTTTTCCCACACAGCACGTATAAATTCATATAAAAAATTTTGCTGTTCAGTCATTTTTCATTCTTAGTCTGCTATATAGTTTACTACTATTTAATTCAGGATAATATGTTTTGTTTCAGTTCTAGTTATATACAAATCGTATTTTAAATAATTTTTTAATCATTTTTATAAAATAAATAAATATTCTTTATTTACTGTTATTTCTATTCTATCTATTATTTACTGTTTCAATTTTATCTAAGATCTGTGACGGAATGAAATTTCAGTTTTTAGAAAATTTGTAGTTAAAATTATTAGGTAAACAACTATGAAAAAAAATTTGGTACTAAATGAAAAAGACAAATTAATAACATAATATGAATATTAAATTCTAGGGGTTAATGATTCCAATTCTAAGGAGTACATTTGTATGTTTGAAGTAGTGGACTAAAGTAAATTTTTTATTATTACACAGTGTGTCCTATAAGTTTTAAGACCGTGGCTATAAAAGACACAAAAAAATTACAAAAATTTTTTATTCAAAATAGTTTCCATTAAAAGTAATACACATGTTAGGATGATCATTCAGCCTTTTCATGCATTTCAAAAACTCCTCTTTAGAATTACTGTTTAACTTCGTTGTCATGGCTTCTTGTATCTTGTCTATCGATGCAAAATGGTCCCCTCTTTCAATTCCAATTTAATTTGGGGAACAGAAAGTAGTCAGGGAGACTCAAATCAAGCAAGTGCAGTGGGTGGCTGAGCACAGGAATAATGTTTTTGGCCAAAAATTGAGTGTTAATTGCCGGCGTATGTGCATGTTATTGTACAAGAGGGAAAAAGAACAGCCTCTATACAATTCTGGTCTAGCATGCGCAATTCTTTTGCAAAGGCGATTCAGAACTTGGTAAAATTAAGCATTCACAGTAGTACCTTGAGGAACAAATTCTTTATGGACGAAGCCTTTGGAGTAAAAAAAAAATGACCAACATTATTTTTTTTTTGAAAATGCAGTTTTTTTGGTCACTGTGAATTTTCACCGACCCGCTCAACACCACTGAAAAATACTAGCACGAGACATAACAGATCCACCGTAAGCCAATTTTAACATTTTGAACATTTTCATTGCACTTTTACTGGCTTTAAAGCAAACTTTAATCGCAACACGTTGTTTGTTATTTTTATTCATCGTGAAATTAAGACCACGATCACTTTGATACTACCACACAAACTGCTACTGAACAGTAGCATGTGATCCAATGGACTTGAAACTTTGTATGGGGGATGAGGAAGGTTGTAGTAACTAGTTTCCAAAATTTTACGAAGATAGGCTAGTAATATCAATTTTATAGCCAAAAATTAAAACTTATGGGACACAGTGTGTAAAATAATTTAAAATTTATTAGTTATTTAAATTATCATAATATAAATGTGCCCATATAAACACATCTAAATTATAATATTACATCTTAAAGCTAATCAAGAAATCAGAATGAATTTTTAAGATTAAAAAATTGGAGTCAAAACTTTTTGTGCTAATAAATAAAAATCATCTAGAGTAATTTTTGGTCAGAATGAATAACTCTGCTTTCCTTGCATTATTTAAGGATGAGCTACTTTAATAAAAAATAAAGAACTTGTATTATACAGACAACAAAACATTTTCAGATTACACATTACGCATATACGACTTCACCTTACTTATTAAAATACAACTTCCATTGTTAACAAATTACTTAATAATACATAAGAAATAAATTCTGACTGTTTTACTTTAAATTTAATTAAAGATTTCATTTCATACAAGTGATATTATTCTCCTGATTAACATTTAAATAATACTAATTTAACGGCAGTTATGGAAATCACGTTCAATAAACTGATTCCCATAAATAAATTCAATTAATAAATGCTGATTGCAGTTCTCCTTGGGACAGGTGACTGAATAATGATTAGCTATGAAAGCAGTAGATAGTGCAAAGGCACTGCTAAAAATATATTTTAGAGAAATCAGAAAAAAATGATGGACATGGAATCCAATGCCAAAGGCTAAATAAGTAAGAGATTAATATTATCACATTTAATATAATACACAGCCCACAGAAAAAATAAAATTATTACAAATTTTAACAAACAAGTTTCGAAAAAAATTAATTGCAATATAAAGGAGGTTGTTGTAAAGGTACCCTAACATAAACAACAACAAATTTAAGTGATGGATGATGATAATAACAACACTAATGCTAATTGTTGAAAACAATTAAACTACATAAATAAAAAACAGATTAAAATGTAAGTCATTTGCATATATTCTTCCAACAAATTACAGAATAAAAGTCAATTATATAACAAGACTAAACTTCAAATGATAACATAACTGATTTCAGGTTATGAATTCAAAATTTATTACAGCTTTCAAAATCATACATTCTGAATCAAAAATATATTTGTATCACAATGATCTAATGGATAATATTTTTAATCAATAATTGCCTATCATTTTCACAGTGCTTTTCAACCATTAACATTAGAAACTCCTCCATTCAGTATTCCTCTGGAGACAGAGATCAAATGCATTCAGAATGTTCAATTGTTATATTATTTACGCATTTATCTTTAATCATATAACAGATATTTTAAATTGTTTTGATCATAGTGCTTATGTCTATGTTACTGACAGTTACAGGGCATAACAACACAAAAGTAATAAAAGGAGATGTAAGGTAATAAAAGAAATGGAGTTAAATAAAAAGGCAGGACACACTCGCTGTATTAGGAATTAATGAGTTTTTTAAATTTAGGTAGTAAAATTACAAAGGATTGATAAACTAAGGAAGCAACCAAAAGTAGGGCAAAATGGTATAAGTGAGAATAGCTTTCAAGCAAAAGAAATCTGTCAACTGACTGATTCATACTAAATTCTACGAATCATCAGATATCTAGTGAAGCTTTCTCAATCTGAACTCCAAAAAAACTTTTTATCAAGTAAATAAATAATTTCTTACAAATTTTAATGGTTATAATTTGAAGTTTAACAAGTGCAGCAATTATACAATTAATTTACAGTTAAAAAACAACAAAAAACCCTACAGCCAAGACCATATTTAATTAACACCTGCAGATCACTAAAATTAAAAGATGCTAGATCCAATTATTCTCCAAGGGTTGGTATTAATTAGCGTTTTGGAATTAGCCAGTAGATGTTTAAAATAAAATATTTATAAAAGGACATGATTTTCAGGTATTCATCGATGAATAAAGTATAAAATAAAATTACATTCTTAATACAAGTAATAGTATAAAGCAAAAAAATTATTATTTCTCAACAAGAACCATTATATATTTTCTTTAGTAAAAATCTTATGTAGACACCATATGACTAACTTGTACACCTATTAAATTATACGTACACATTTAAAAAAAAATAAAAGTACATAAAATTTTATTTCATTAACAACTTCTGATATTTCTTTTTTAATTATAGGTTAATAATTTTTAATAAATCAATAAAGTTAAATTAAAAAAGAAAAGGAGATGAAGTCTGATTCAAAGCGATGTTATCCTTGCAAGATCCAAATATTTCATTAATTAAACTATTATTTGGCTATTACTCTGGAACCAATGCTAATAAGTACCCCTTATGATCATTGAAAAGCTCTCAGTGGGGGCTTATTACTGCAGTTAAGAAAAAGCCAAAATCCAATTTGAAGGGAAGGTGCACAACTAGATGTTACACAATCCTAAATCCAAAATTTTAATATCCTACGGCTAATCGTTTTTGAGTTATGCGAGTTATATATCTGTATGTATGTACAGATATCACACGGAAACTATCAAAATAAATTCAGAGATGATCAAATGGATATTTCCATTGAAAACTGAAATTTTTCAGGATTAAAATACCTATACAAATTAGTAAAAATATATAATATAGTGAAATTTCTTTAAATCTCATTTTGTTATGAAAAAATTAAAAACCACCTCTGAACAAATGAAATAAATGAAGTATATTAGAAGCATACATTTTTATATTACACATGTTAGAATCTCTATACAATAGTTAAATTGTATGTTGCTACAACTGTATTACACCATTGTTTTATATGCAATAAAACTGAATAATAAACATAATAAACTCTGATAACATTTGGTATTAATAAATATATGTCATTAGCAATTTATTTATTTAATCACATAGGTACTTCATTCCAACAGCTAAATTCTAAAATTACCCCAAATTCAAGACTTCCTGGACTTCTTCCTGGACACAAATCCTCAGATCACTTCCACATCAAAAAACGACTACTCTTAAGGTAAAGGAAGAGCTCAGATGGGAATGCATGTTTCAGCAAAATATGAATAATATTTTAAGTATTTTAGGATGCAGGAAAAATATTTCTTAATTAGTTATTCAAACAGGAAATATTATACTAGTATCTCCACAACTGCTTAAATTCTAATTCAGTTAAAATGATTTATATATGACCTACAAGTGTGTGTGTGTGTGTGTGTGTGTGTGTGTATGCATGTGTGCGCACATCATAAATGTAAAAAACAAATTAAAAAAGTATATTTTACAATAATTAAATCGGCAGTAATGTTCAAAGCATATACAAATATTTATTATGATAGTGGTGTATATAGCTGAATATACATTTTAGACTAACAATACAATCAAAATAGTTTATTTTTTATAATACAGTATTTCATAATCAGAAAATATTTTCTACAAAAAGAGTATTAGACTAACATAATGGCGATTTTTAACCAATTGGTACTATAGACTAATAAAATTTTTAAACCATAGAAATAATAATAAAAACTTATGTTTTATTAAAACAAAATAATAATAAAAGGGTACTTTTCTGGTCCTAAGTAATTTAGTAAATTCTTCTTATCTCTGAATTTATCAATGGCAAAATACAATAAACACAAAAAAATGTATTATCTACGATAAAATACATTAATTAATGAAATATGTTTTTTTGCCAATTGTTCATTCAAAGCTGGTGCTAATTATAACAATGATACATTGTCTTTACTAATTAAGTATCAGCAATTCAATTTTTGATAATTATTGGTAATATGAGACCCCTACTGAAATTCAATTGTTTTTTGCGTTTTACTTGTTCTAGTACCTTTTTTTTAAACAAAATTTGTGTCTACTAGCCACCTAAATAGGTAAAATATATATATTTTGTGTACATTTAACATTAATTAGACGATGTTAGCGAGTGTAGGTTATGTTTGATTAGATAATGCTGCCCACCGGGCTGGTCTAGTGGATAACGCAACATCGCAAATCAGCTGATTTCGAAGTCGAGATTTCTGAGGTTCAAATCCTGGTGAAAGTAGCTACTTTTATATGGATTTGAATTCTAGATCATAGATACCGGTGTTCTTTGGTGGTTGGGTTTCAATTAACCACACTTCTCAGGAATGGTCAACCTGAGATTGTACAAGACTACACTTCATTCACACTCATCCTCATTCATCCTCTGAAGTAATACCTTACAGTAGTTCCAGAGGCTAAACAGAAAAAAAAAGAAAAAAACATCATGCTGATTCCATGTAATGAACAATCAGGCACATATATGAAAATCACTTAACCTTAACCAAACATAATCTATGCTTGCTTTGCTCGCTAACATCATCTGAATAACGTTAAAAATAAAAATTATACACAATAAGTTATCCTATAAAAGGTTTATTGTGTTGAGTTATGTACAAAGGTTATGTATAATTATTATCTTATAGTTCTAAATTCATATAATAAATAATAAACTAATAGATAAATGATACAAATTTACTAGAACAAGAAAAACGCAAAAAACATTTGGATGTCAGCAGGGGTCTGTATAATTTATAAGTATCCAATTTTCTAAAGAATTATAAATATATATATATATATATATTCAAGCTTTACAGTATTCCCAGGCTGGAGGATCTAATTGGGTAAGACTTAAATACAAATAACCAATAACGTGAAAGAAAAGATTAAAGTTAAAGAAAAGCAATCTAATAAGTGGGGCAGAAAGGGATAATTTACAGTCTTGTCCAAAACACTAGAAAATTGTACAATACAAGAAGTAACTGATAAAGTTTATTTATTTTTAAATAAAATAAGATCAGATATTAATTTAAATTCATGTATATCATTTACACATATAGTAAGTGTACACAAGTACATATAGTAAGTGTACATTTACACATGTAGTACGTGTTATACACAAGTAAGTGTTAACAAAAAAAGCACTAAACTCCTTTTATAATAAAATATAAAGTCACAGGTTAATCAGTAGCTAACATTTTAACAAAAGAAGAAAATTTATTTTAGAATAATATTATTAACTGATCAAAAAATAAATTATTATCATTTTAGGCAATTCTAAATTAGTGTATAATTAACTTAAAAATTCTTAAATATGTCCACTACCAACCAGTGTACACCCTTTTATTCTGGATTCAATGATCACATTATATAGATAAATGTAGATTTATATAATGTACATAATGGATTATTTAACAAAAGAAGGGTTTACATTATTCTGTTGCTTTACTATCAGTGTCAATTTACCTAAAGACTGTGATCTACATAAATCACCTGATGTACAACTGATACCAATCAAAACTCATTTTTCTGTAAGAGTAACAATGTAATAATGAGGTAAACAGAGGGTCACGGATAAAGCTGAAAGTGTCACTTATAGGGCTGAATATCACTCAAATTCTGGCCGGTTTAACATGCTGATGAGCAAGGCAATTTGAATACACTTCATTTAAATTCTTCCCCAATAACCAGCAAGATTTTTTAGTAACTTGAGACTCACATGCTCATGTGAGGTTGCCTAAAACCATTACGGTTATGACACATCAATAACCATACAATTATCTTTAAATTTAATTTAACTTTTACAATTATTTATCATGTTATACAACCATACAAAGCTATTATTTGAAAAATTACTCTTATTTTATAAGCATCAATCTACATACATCTCAATTTCTTCAAACTGCAGGTTACCTACTTTCATCAAATGATCCAGACAAAATATTTAATGCCTAATTCATAAAAATTAGTACAGCTAATAATAAATTTTTACAGGTATACTAATAAACATACCACTCAAACATATTACATTTTTCCTGGAATGGCCAAGGAAATATTCAGATCATTGAAATTTTCACAAAAAAGTGTAAAATTGAAATGTGTATAAATGTTTGCACCAGAAATTAGGTTATTATTATAACTTCTTAAACATTGCTTTATTATTATTATTGTCTATTTCAGTTTAATTGTATTGAGTACAGTTAAAAACACACTATATAATCTTTTGCTGTAAGTAAAAATTCTATTAATAACAAAATAAATTCAATTGCTAAAATACTGGATGCAACACACAAATGTTAACAGTTTACAACCCAATCATGTACCAGCTATCAGTTTTATAATAATATAATTTTACACAACAGATAAAAACATAAATGTTAATTATGAATAGTGATAATTAATGGAAAAGCGCTAATCAACTACCAATTTGGTTTAGTTTTTTACATTAGACAATCATTGCTTCTACATATCTCCTATTTATAATAAAAATAAATATAACAAAGTCTTATTTTGATCCAAAAAGAGCTAATTATAAAAAAAAAGGATGACAACAATTTTAACAATAAAATATTTAAACAAATTATGAACATCTAAGGATAGACACATGAATTCTCAACATTATGATTCTAGATATCTAGAATTATTCTAATAATTATGATATTGGCTATTAAAAAAAAACATTTATAGTAATACAGTTATGCAGTAAATCACTAGAAATTCATATTCCCCAAAAGTTTACAAGATTTCATTAAAAATATGTAAATACTATTTATAAAACATATACAGCTCAGAAGTACATTAATTAAAGAATAATGAAAAAATTATATGAAGATAGAATATGGAATAATTTAGAAAAAACAAAAACTTCACATGGTCTAATAAGAATAACTAGAGTAATCTGGATAGTTCTTAAAATTATTAATTAGAATTCACAACAATAAAAAAAAAAGAGAAAGCTATTAACCTCAAACAAAATTAACTTTCTTTTAAAGTAGAAATATTATACTTATTTTCTCAATAAATAAATAATAATAATAATAATAATAATAAATAAATAATAATAATAATAATGTTTACTTCATCTACTGATCAAACTACAACCTAATTCTGACTCAAGTCCTGCACATCACACTAGGCTGGGAGTAATGTGAAATGCATAAAACAACTTACATGTATATAAAAGTGGTTCTGACATGTGTTCTGAAGCAAAAAACATATTACATAATAAAAATTAAACCACTGAATTTTAATCAGCATATTACTAAATATGTAACATATACTTTTATGACTACATGACTTCAGTTTTAACAGTAACATACACATGATAATATAATCAAAGAAACATCACATATAATAATATGTATTCTATTCTATATAAAAAGTGATCATACATGAATAAAAAAACAAAATGCTTATTTAAAATAAATCCATATGTACATAATTGATAATTTAATTACGCTATTACGTGTGTAACAAAATTTATCGACTTCCAACACTACAGTATGAAAAATATTCATTTTCCTACAACAAATTATTTAGCTCCCTACTCAAGTGATGGAACCTAAACATGAATGTAGAATAATAATAGGTTGAACACAGAGCTAGCTAAACATCAAATAAAAAAAAAACTTTTCTATTTAAATTAAAACCTTTTTTACTCTCATTAATACATATAGATAAAAAATACTGCTTTGTTTATTCCTAATTTTTTAATCGTGAATTTCAATCATACATTCTATAATATTTTTACAATTATTATTTTTTTTTGGAAATACTAACTTAAAAAGGAATACAAAATTTACAGCTTTTGTAGTTGTAACTAGAACTTACCAGAGAATTTATCAGAATATTGTTCAATTTTAGTAAAGTTGAAAAAACTATAATTTCTACAGGTGATCTCAACTTGCAGTTCCAATTACATTTTTTTGGTTCATTAAAAATCCTTGACCAGTAAAAATGCCTATTTATTGTTCTACAACCTTACATGTCAGTGCAGCCAAATTTTTTCAGAAAGTTTTTAAAAATAAAAGGTTTTGACTTAAAGATCTCCAGAAGCATTGTCTTTATTTCCTTGATTATCACAAACAGATAAACTGTAAGGAATTCACATTTTTAGATTAGTTACTCAGTTATACAGAATTATATTTTACTGTCACATTTCTTTTTATCTGAATTAAATCTTTAGCTTTTTTAGTTTTTATTTAAGAGGGTAAGAAATGGTCCCATTTTAAATACAAATTTAACAGAATTCTTATGTACACAAGTACTGTAGCACTCTAGTTTAAGTAGATGATGGCGTTAAAACCATTATTATAAATTATGTAATAAGGACTTTTTTCCGGTTTATAAACATATAAATAATACTAGAAGTCAGATCTAATTAAAAATAAAAAAAAACACATTTTTACAAGCTGGCATTCTTACACTTTTCTTTTGTAGAACATGCAAGAAAAAGTGGGGAAATATTTTTATGTGAAGTAAAGGTTATAAAAAAATATGCTACTGTCAATGATAAGCATAAAAGTAAATTTCACTAAATTATGATTTTTTAAAAAGAAACATTTTTACTTTATTAATGAAAAAAATAAATTCACAAAAATATCATCCAAAACAAACAAGTTTTTTGTTTTTAAAACTGTATTTGAATATTTAAGGGGTGGAATAACATAAAATAATCAAGATACTTTAATTTTTTTAATTTTATAAACATTTTTAATAAGTTTTTAAAATGTAGATTTAATATTAAAATATCTTGTTACTATCAACGGGGCAAAAAAACCTGAGTCACTCATTATTCGGGCAACAACAGGCAAACTGTCGGTAAGAACTAGGGTTGGTTATTTGTTACCGTATTTATCTTCTACAACATAAAAAAAATAAAAATTGAAAATAAAATTAATAACAACACACATACTTAAAAGACATGTTAAGTAGTTAACAGTTTAATGCTGATCACAAAAGGTTAATACTGAGCGTAATTAATATACAACGCAACAATATCGGAAGATAATGAATTTATCAGCAACGTGTGGGTAAATTCTAGTTAAGCGACTTTAATGAACATAGCCATGTGCATTTCTTGATAAACAACATGTAACAGCAAAATTAAATAAACATGGTAAAATAATTCTTACTAACATTAACTTACCACGTTCTGGAAGGGAGATTTTACGTTAACCACGATAATTGACTAGGGCCTTAAATAAATTAATAATATTCCCGTCATCGAATTCAAAGTGAAATTTAACACAAAACTTATATTACTAAAATAAAATCATGGTCGATCTGAAAGAATAAACCAAGATGACACAATTAAATATTTTAACGATTGTAAAAAATTTTTAATAGATATAAAAGGGGTAAAGTATTCTCAGCATTACATTACATATGAACTGATGGCCTCGAAAACTCAAATAATGATTTAGAAATGAAGTACTCACAAAATTAGCTTCATATTTCCTTTAAAGTGTTAAATCAAATGCAAAGGTAAAACAATTTCGTACACGGAGAGAAAACAATTTCTACAACGATATTTTTATCCGCTAACTACGAATAGTAAAGTAAAAATCAGAGAATAGCACAATCGCCTTCAAGTTGTTTATCGTGTCCAGCAGCCAACTGCAGGAAATAACATCCAAATTTTAGAACGGCAAATTTGAAATAAAACTTAGCGTAATGTTGAAGCTGTTAACATTTTAATCACTCTGTAAGTAAAGGTATTCGTGTATATTTCATTAGGTTTAATCTCCTTTCATTAAACTTTGTTTTTTCTTTATATTTAATAGAGACTTCATTACAATAGGTTGGTAATAGTCTGTGTGTATAAAATTGCATTTTCTTAGGTGATGCTGTTTTAAGTCTCGATTTATTTTATGTTATTTGAATTGTTTGTTGATGTTTATAATAATATTTTCAATTGATTTCTTGTGTAGAAACGTTATAAATACTTGTAGTGTTGTTAATTCTCGTTTCTTTCATTATAATTTCAACTTGCATACATAACCTAAATAATAGAATGAAAGTGTAAATTTTTTTGTAGTTGTCAATGGAATCATAAAAATCATTTCATGGTCGTTAAGGTAAATGTCAACAATCATTACCAATTATCTAATGATAAATGTTGTATATTGTAATTGCTTTTTCTTGGCCTGAAACTGTGCAAAGGCTATTAGAAATAGTTTTATCTTATGCTTGCTGCTGTAATAGTTATTTTGAAGTTATGCATGCCAGTAAACTAGTGTTTCTTAGGCTTGTTAAATTTATATTATTTTTCTGGACGAATGGTGTGCGGACATATGTTTTAAAAGAGTTCATTTTTAAAAATGAATATTTTGTAAATTAATTTCAAAGTATTTGCTGTAATTAAAGCTTTAGAAATTTTCTGGGGGAGGGGGTCAGCATTTAAAAAAAAATCCTTTATTTTTCTACGTGTACATATTAAAAATTAATTACTTTTTTATTGTTTGATAGGAAATATGCGAAAATGTGAATATGCTTGTGTTTTTATAAAATAATATAATGATGTCATCATTATTTTTACTTGGAAGAGATATTTCCATAACTTCCACTTTTAGAATTTTATATTGAACAATTTAAAAATATGTATGTAAGATAAAACATTTCCATTATATTATTAATAGAAATTATTTTTAAGTTTTGTTAATGAATTTACTTCAGTTTTATACATTTATGACATTCATTTTCATATTAAATTAATTTTAAAATTGAAATGTGTGTTAATTAGTTTTGATATTTCATAATTATTTTCTACTTGTAGTTCTGGAAAGTATATTTATTTCTACTAATTCGTGAAAATATTATAATAAACTAACAAAGTTAAAAAAAAAAGAAAAGAAATACCTCCTTAAACATTTGTTGTATAAATTTTATATCTTTTTAAATGTAGTGTTAGGTTTTTGTGGTCAGCAGGTGATTGTGCTCCATTTGCTGAAACTGGCTTTGTGAAAAGATGACTACCAAGAAATTACAACTATAAAAAAATAGAGATTTAATTTTCTGCTTTTAACTATGTTATGTTTGTTAATATAAAGTGAAAAATAAAAGGTTGGTACTTTATTTCTAGCGATGGAGACAATGAATTTGTCTATGATAGTAATAATCGTAATTTTGTGATCAATGGACTATGGTTATTTTATATTACATTTAACAAATTGAATCTTATAAGAAAGTGGAATTGATTGAGTGAAAAATTTAAATACAGTAAAAGCAGAATTACCATTAATAATTGCTTGTGGAAGGTTTAGTGAGCTAACGTAATGTTATAAGAAGTTATCTTAAAAATTGGAACATCAGGGATTGTTTATATTCAAAGAAGAAAGTTCATTTTTTATACTTATTTGTACATATAATGTAATAAAGTAGTTTGAGGCAAAACTAATAAATAATAATAATTAAACTTATTGAAAACCTAACATAAGTTTAAAAATTTAATAGTTCATCGAGAAAAGCATGATTATCATACAATAATATTTGTACAGTGTAAAATGAAATAACACTTAAAGTAGAGTAAAATGTAAAAGAATGAAGTGTCTTAAGGACTTTCCACTAGGAGATAGACTGGTGTGTTGTGTTAGAACACATGTTTAGTGCAATTTATAGCAGTAGTGGTGAGTGAACAATGAAATTTTCTTCTCACAGTATCTTGTTTTTACTTACTACTTGTCTAAAGATAGCAGTTATTATTTCAAAATGGAAATTTTATAAAAATAATTGTATAAATTATCATTGTGACCAATAGAGCAAAGGTTTTATAAAAATCAGGAAACTGGTTTGGCTATGTCACATAGATAAACTGTTGCAAGATTGAGTGCTTATTCAGTTGTTTACTTGTTCAGTTATATTATAGAAATATTATTTTGGAAATATTATCTTTTCTAACTGATAATATGAATAAAATACATGTATGAATAAATACATGAAGGGTCATCCATGTCAAATCAACTAGCCTCACAACTTGACCATCACCAATTTTAACAAAATTCTCAGGATTGATCATATCTATAAAATGGTCCAATTTTTTTTTCTTCACTTTTTTCAATCATTCAGATTTTTGTGTAGGACCCCATAAAAAAGGTGAAAAAATTTCAAAAAGCAAGATTCAGGCAATACAAAAAATTATTTTCTCAGCTCCCATAAGAGCTTGAGAGCTTGATTTGGTGTCATTTTAAAGGTCTTGGATTGGGCTTTCATGTGACATATTACTTGGCAAAACTTTGCCACAACATTAATAGACTGACTTTGTGACATTAATAGTTCAATGTAACCAAAAGGTTTATTTGATCTTGAGTATATATATCCAAAAGTGTTTTGTTTTTTTTAATTTGAAAAAAAAAGTTTTTTGCTTCTTGATGCGTTTTACATGTGGTAAACATTTCATAATGGGATTGCAGTGTGATCATGGTGAAATAAAATAATGAACTTGTATATACTCATCACTTAACTGCGATTTATGTAGCTTCCAAAGATATTTAAAGAAGAATTACACAATGTTCACTTCTTTTTACAAACTTCTGGTTAGCATTGTCCATTTTTTGCTGTGAGAGTTTATAAACTCTTTCTGTTGGATTTATCCTGGGATCTAATTTGGAAACAAATCACTCATTCTCAAAGTTTTGGTATTGGAAGGAAGGGGAAGGTCCAAATGGATGTAAGAACTTCTTCTCTGTATGATTTTCCTCACTAGAACATCTAGAACACCCCAACCACCAGTGTCCATCATATCTGGAGATCAAGAACCCGACCATTTTTGTAAATTCAGAGAGGCGCACCATCATTGCAGTAATTGATCTGGCTTGGTTTTGTGGTAAAATGAGATTGCATGAAACCAATTGAATATTTTTGAAAAATGTGCACTACTATTATGTTATGTGTGCTACAGTCACACAAGACACAATTATGACAAGAGATGTATGTGCATTAGTGTATTTGTAGTTGATTCTTGGAAATAGATTGTGAAAGGGTGAACTGTTGTTGCCTGTGCATTGTTCCAGTGGAAACCTTGGGCTCCTTCCTGGAGAATGAATTAATAGCTCTCAGTGAAGTTGCATATTACAAGATATTCAATTTCTTTCAGAGATTGTTTCAGATTGGTTAGGTAACTGGACTGTTTACTAGCAAGAAATGAATGTTGAAGAAGTTTCAGTAGTTTATCAAAAAGTATACTGATGAATTCTTCAGTAGATTTGACTAATGTCTTGAGAGATGTTCTTTTCTCAACTTACATCCACCATTTGTAGGTGGTGTTTTCAATGCAGTTGAGCTCGAAAGCTTTCTCAATCCTTCCCTTGACCTCTTTAAACCTGGGACAATTTTTGCAATTTCCAAAGTAGCAAACTTCACTTTAATTAGTACACACTACTTATGTCATAATATCTTTGTAATTGGTCTATCACCTTCTATCAGTTTTTTCATTCTACAATGCATAATCATAAGTTTTGCGTTTTGGTATCTTGTACATACACAAACACTGTGTGTTTTACTTACCTCTACAAGATCACAGTACTTGAGCCCTGAGTTCACAGAATTTTGAAAATCCTATCTTCATAGATACTTCTGTTTAAACAATAAACAATGCAAAATCTTCATGGAAATTACACAGAATTAATTTTTTGAGTGTTCTTGTCTTCCGTTTATTTTAAGAGAAATAAAATCTTTTTTTTCTGGGCATCATTCGACTTTTTTCTAACTCCTATATAGATCAGTTACTTTTTCTGCTGTTTCAAAATCTAAAGTTCCACTAGGTTTAAGAGCTAGACATTACATGTCACATTTTTCTTTAACCAGGTTTTTAGCTTTCCATGCAGTTAGACTGATACTCCAAATTCATCTTGAACGTCTTTTAAAATCCAGCTTTTATGAAGTATTGTCAATATTTGTATTACGATATCATACGTAGTATCAAATTTTTTCCTACAGTTGGTTGATAATTTTGCAGTCAGAGGAGAGAGGAATAGCATCTTTTTCAGAATCTGAATCCATATTAAATATTTTGCTTCTGAACACTACTGCTGCTTTCGTAGGCTTTTCCTGAGGGTACTTTCTCTCACATAATCATTTTTTTCTGAATAGGTGATTCATTTAAAACAATCAAACTTTTGTTCAGAGCATTTACAGCTTCATCTTTTTCTGGAAAGTACAAAAGATCTAATTGTTGAGATTCTTCATCAGAAGTCGATTCTTCAGTATTATTTTTAGCAGATGTGTCTAATAACCATTTGCTGCAAGTATCAGAAATTTTGTAATCTTGTTTAAGAAAAGTAAATGTTTGCACCAAGTTTTTGCTTACAGTTTTTTTACAGGAACTGGTTTTTACAGGTATTTTTTACAGCAATTATGATTTTACTTTTTAAGTGGATTGCAGCAGTACGTTTTACTTGAAGCTGTAGAAGTTAGTGGTTCCATGCTGATCACTGTATTCTGGTTCAAGGCTGTGAGGAATTAGTCATAAAACTCCAAACCTGAAGAGAAAGGCAAGCTCAGTTAACAAAGAGACTGAAAAATCTGAAAAATTTTTTTTGTATCACCTTATAGATATGATCAATCCTCTTGGGGCGTACACCTTTTCCAAGAGATGATCCACAGTGAATATGATGACACTTGTCTCAACAGAATGAAACATGAACATTCCTTTGTTGGTTCTAGGAGTGCATATCATGACAAGCTATTCTTCTGTCTCATCAAGTGACCCAATCTGGAAGACTGGAAGGGGAGGGTTTTCATTGATTGAATCTCAGTTAGCAATTGCCACATTGGGAGAACAATTTGATTTTTTGCTGTATGTTATTACAAATTTAATTTTTACATGATCCCATTGCAGTCTCATTATGAAATGCATACAACATATTAGAAAGGAAAAAAAGTTTTTTCAAATTAAAAAAGTACACTTTTGGGTATATTCAAGTTTAAATAATGTTTCTGGTAACCTTGAACTATTAATATCTCAAACCCTTACCAAATTAGATGTCAAATGTTATCATTAGAAAGCTCATTCTAAGAGCTTTAAAATGACACCAAAATGAGGTGTCTATTTCTTGTAGGCGCTGAGAAATTTATTCTTTTGTAATTACCCAAACTTTGCTTTTTACAATTTGTTTTACTTTTTTACAGGGTCCTACACAAAAAACTGAGTTACTGAAAAAAATATTTTTTTGCATCACTTCATGAGTACTTCATGTAAATTTTATTTGAGTTACTGAACATGAATCTGAGGAGTGTATTTTTTTGTTGATTTTATGTGGAATGACCCACAAGTATGATTTTGCTTTAGTCTTCATTTTGATCTCTCTTGCCCTATCAAGTTAATAACACTAAATATTCCTCACTTGTTATCCAGATTGTAATTATTTTAATTCAAGATTGCAAGTGCCTCAGAATAGCTATATTTTTTTTAGTATTTTTAATATTGTTTATTGTTTGTTAATATTGTGTATATTGTTTATTTATTCCTAATCAGAGGTTTTTTAAATTTTTATGAACTGTTCATATGGAATAAATGTATACACTAAAATAATTTTATTTAGTCACATGATGAACTTTTCATTAAACAAATTGTCTTCATTAACATTCTTAAGGTGTTATTCATTGTTTGTTAAGATATCCACATGGTAGGTATTAGCAGTATGAAGGGTGTCTTCCAAGTTGCATTTACTCATACTGCCCTTTTTTATTTGAATGTCTTTTGTATTTGAGTGATTTCAGATCATAATAATTTCATTGAGCTATTCCATAAATGTATTTACTTAATCATGACAAATGTAACTGGAATAAACCCCCCAAATAATCAAAATTAAATTTACATTGCAGAATTGGGTCTTCTCAGTAATACTATACATACGTTCTATGCTGTATTATGATAGAATATTATTTTAATATATATTTTTAATTTTATTTTAATTGTTGGATAATTTTTGAAAGAAACTATGTACCTTTGGAGTATTACTATTTTTTATAAATTATAATTTCAGGTAAGGTAATGAAGTTAATATAAAATAGTGAGGGTTGATTACTTTACGCACATAAAATTAACTTAAATTGGTCTACAAGCAGTAATGTAGCTCTTTGAGAAAGTAGAAAGGTACTTAAAATGGAGTATATCTGTGAACAGAAAGAAAACGGCAGTGATTTTCGCTTTTGGATTCAGGACTCTTAAATCTAGTAATTTGCTTTGTGTTTGTCCCTGATGGGTGACAATGAACATTTTTTAAAACAGCTTTTTAAACAAGAAATCAATTCAGATTTTGTAAAGTTTTTTTTTTTTAATTCTTTATATATTTTTTTTAATAGCATATATATAAACGTTTTCATTTGCTTTTGAGATAATCTTTAGTGATTTCAATTGTGTCTGGTCATTTATTAAATAATTATTGGATTTTTTGTTCTCTATACATATTTCATAATATTACAATGTGTTAAGTTGAACATTACTATAGACTGGAAAACTTGAAGGAGAGATTAGGATTGGATATTTTAGGAGTTGCAGAAGTGAGATGGCCTAATCATGGAGACTTTTGGAGTGGTGGTTATAATATAATACATACAGGAACTGCAGAAAATAGACTGGAATATGAAGGAGTAGGCATAATCTTAAATAAAAGATTAGGAAATAAAGTAAAGTGGTACCTGCGATTTAATGAGAGAATTATTCTAGTCAGAATTAACACTAATCCAAAGGACACTGTGATAGTGCAAGTATATATGTCAACTACCAATGAGGAAGATGGTGAATTAGAAAAAGTGTATGAAGAACTAAGTAAATTAATAGAGAATGTCAAGGGTGAAAAGAATCTGACCATACTTGGAGATTGGAATGCTAATGTTGGAGAAAGATATGAGGGGAAGGTTGTAGGAAATTGTTGACTTGGTACGAGGAATGAGAGAGGAGATAGACTCGTAGAATTTTGCACATAATATAATTTATTTCAAACATGCTATTTAAGCACCACCCAAGGAGAAGATATACATGGAAGGCTCTTGGTTACATAAGGAGAGTACAAACAGATTATGCCAGCCTCCGTGGCCGAGTGGTAGCATCTCGGCCTTTCATCCGGAGGTCCCGGGTTCGAATCCCGGTGAGGCATGGCATTTTTCACACACGCTGCAATTCATTCATCTCATCCTCTGAAGATATACCTTAACGGTGATTCCGGAAGTTAAACAAAAAAAATAAACAAATAGATTATATTTTTGTGTGGGAAAGATACAGAAAAAAAAAACAAATAGATTATATTTTTGTATGGGAAAGATACAGAAATCATGTAAGGGACAGCAGAAGTTTTCCTGGAGCAGATGTAAATAGTGACCACAATTTAGTCATGATGTGTTCAGAGTTAAATTTAAGAGTTTAACACTAAGAGTAAAAAAAAAAAAAAGTTGGAATGTTAAGAAATTAAAAGATGAGGCAACTCATAATATGTACATGACTAAGATGAAGAAGTCACTGAAGACATGGTAATGGAAGAACAACTGCATGTTGAACAGAAATGGAATGTAATATAAAAGGCTATAATAGACACAACAGATGAAGTACTTGGGAAAGAAACACAAGAAAGGATGAAGGAATGGATAAATGAGGTAGTAATTGAATTGATCCATGAAAGAAGAAAAACAAAATGGAATAGAAAGGAAGAAAGAGATAAGGAAGGAATATTAAGGAATAAGGTAAGGAAGAAAGTAAAGCGGGACAAAGAAAACTACCTAAAGGAGATCTGTAAAGATATAAACAACTGTATGAAAGCAGGGCAGTTTGATAAATCCTGCGGAAACATTAAAAAGTTTTTCAGTGAAAGGAAATTAAAAAACTATGAGTATAATGGGTAAAAAGGGAAAACTAATATTTAAAGAAGGAAAAACTGTAGAGAGATGGAAGGAATATTTGGAGTGGTTGTATAGAGTTAACAACCAGAATTTAATAATAGAACAGGAATTACAAGTACTGCCAGAAGAATTGGGGAAATCGATAATGGAGGAAGAATTTCCAAGAGCATTACGCGAACTGAAAGACAGAAAGGCACCAGGAGTGGACAACATACCAGCAGATTTTTGAAAAATTCTGGTGACGGAATGGAAAAAGAATTGTACAAACTAGCCTGCAAAATCTGTGAGACTGGAGAATTATGCCAAGATTTTACAAAATGCATTATAGTGCCATTACCAAGGACAGCAAATGTCTGATCATGTGAGCAATACAGTACCTTGAACTTAATATGTTGTACATCAAAGATACTCACTAAAATTATCCTTAAAAGAATGGAAAAGAAAATAGAAGAGGTATTAACTGAAGACCATCCCAACCCCCATAGGGGAAGACACCCACCAAGTGATGATTCCGGCCGCCACACCATCCCTCCCGTTCCTAGCCCAGAAGGGCTTTACCGGGAGTCTGAAAGACCTTCATACTGATTACATATCTCAGTCATCAGCCAGGCCTCGGTCGGGATGCCCCCCCGAAGCAAATGCCATGGTCGACATTTAGCATTAGGGTGTTAATATCTCAGTAGCAATCGCCCTCTCCGTAGGCTTAGGTCGACCTACACATAGCCCTAAAGCTAATTAACCGCAACGCGGAAGCACGAAACTCCATGCCTACCATAGTTAATCTAACTACCCATGTGACTCTGAATATCATTAATGCATCGATCGACAAAATCGACAGGAGAAAAGATACCCACTAATAAATACTGCACGCAGCAACACAATTTTGACCTATACAACTTACTTATTAAATATTCACTATGGGATCTAACTGGAGACAATGCCTCCCAAAATACAACGTTCACGTGACATTCTCTTCTCGTCACAACTAACCCACACTGGTCCCAACATCGCCACGGCCGCTCGCTAAACATTTAACTGAAGACCAGTTTGGATTTAGAAAAAAGATGGGAATGAAAGAGGCAATTTTAGCACTAAGGCATGTATTAGAGAAGCAGCTGAGGAAAGGTAAAGCCACATTCATATCATTTGTAGATCTGGAGAAAGCTTTTGATAATGTAAACTGGAACATCTTATTCTATTTATTATTTATTACATCAGATAGGTGTTAACTTCAGGGAACGAAGAGTAATTTGCAATATTTATCTGAACGAGATGGGAATAATTAGTAGAAAAAAGGAGTATGACAGGGCTGTACACCGTCTCCATATTTGTTCAATCTATATATACAAGAGACCATAAATAGTTAGAGAAGAAGTAAATGTAGGTATAAAGATTCATAGAGAAAGTATTGATATGCTCAGATTTGCAGATGATATAGCTGTAATTGCAGAAAGCGAAAAAGACTTGCAACAAATTTTAATTGTAATGGACAGGGTGCTAATGGAAGAATTTCACATGTTCATTAATATTCAAAAAATCAAAATACTGGTTTGCACCAAAAACAAAGGAAATAAAACAACAATAGAATAGAGAGATGAAGCTGTTCAGGAAGTAGAAGAGTTTAAATACTTAGGAGGTAAAATAACGAATGATGGAAAAAGCAGTAAAGAAATAGTGGGCAGAATACATCAGGCAAAGACTGCCTTTTACAAAAAAAAAAATTTGTTTACGTCAAATAATATTAGCCTTGAGTTGAGAAAGAATTTACTAAGAACATTTCTCTGGAGTATTGCATTATATGGGAGTGAGTCATGGACAGTTGGTGTGGCTGAAAAAAGGAGCCTTTTGGCTTTTGAAACATGGTGTTACAAAAGGATGCTGAAGATAAGTTGGATAGAAAAAGTATCAAATGAGGAGGTATTTAGGAGAACTAATAAAGAGAGAAGCTTGCTAAAACAGTTGAAAAGAAGAAGAGTGCAACTAACAGGACATATTTATAGACACCAAGGCCTGGTTAAAAGGGTGATAGAAAGAGTGGTGGAAGGGAAAAATTGTAGAGGAAGACCACGTTTAAAGTTCATAAAACAGATAATGGATGATATGAACTGTAATTCATACTGGGAACTAAAGAGAAAAGCTGATAAGAGAGAGGAGTGGAGAGCTACTGCCAACCAGCTTAAGGGCTGTTAACCAGAAAAGAAGAAGACTTTTTTTAATCCAAAATGTGTGTTGTGATAGTGCACGTTTGGTGTAAGAGTAACAAATCAACAGTATATGTAATATCCACAAAAATGACTATAAATATGAACTTATTATTGTACTACTGATGTATCTCTATCTTTTAAAAATAATTTATTTTCTAAGTATGTAAAATTGTGCTTCTAGATATTATTTTACAATTTTGTCTCTTTATTGTTATTTTTAATAGATGCCATTTTTAATTGTGCTTATCTTGAAGAGAATGCAATACTCCTGATGAAACAGCTGCATGATAATTACAAAAAAATTTTCAAGTACACTTTCATGTATTTAGATATTCAGAAATTTATTAAGCCAAATTAATTTGGTTATGCGGATCTCCTGTCTTTTTCATTATCTTGTGTTTTGCTGTAATTAAATCAGTAGCCTCTGGGTTCTATTTTTTACTTAGTTATATACTGTCTTTGGAATTTTTGATTGTTGTATATATAACCTCTTTGGTTTTCTAGCATTAAACTTGAGTGAATAAACACGGGTGCGATAACAGAGATGAGTTCAGCGCGGATGGTGCGTGGCACCAAGAGCAAATTAGTGCTCTATATCTGCGCAGCGTTAATGATGTGTGGGTTGACATATTTGTTCCATAACAGTCAGAATCAGCTTGATGAACTTAGAAGAGCAGCTGCAACCTGTTCACAGCAACAGGAATCCTTATCTGCACAATTACAAGGTACATTTTTTGCCTATTGTTGCTGGACAAGTAACACTGTTGTGTAATTTTTGTTGACTATTTATTATATAACCTAGATGTTAATTTACACCTATATTTTAATAAAAGAATGAAATAAAGGAAGGAAAAATGAATGAGTTGACAGATGGTAACAATATTGACTGTAACAGTTACTATGTGAATAAATTTTGTGTGCATTGACTCTAAGGAAAATATCTATGAGACGGAGTGTCTGATTTTCATAAATTACAAAAATAAAAAACAAAAAGTGTAAGATATGAATATAAATATTTAGCATGTTATATTTTGTATTTTTTATTGCCTTTCAACATTTTCGACCTACTTGACAAATTCTTTTAGGTCGGAAAAACATATGAAAAAAGAAACTGTTTTACTGAGGTTTGATTGCAAAAGCCTTATTTTGGTTATAACTTATTGAAATCTATTAACAAACTGTTACAAATCTTGAAACATTTGTTGCTGGTTTTTAAATGGATCAGTGAAATTTTAAAGTATTAAACTTTATATTTGTTACTAATTGTTAACTCTTCTATGACAAGGAATACATCAACCTCTATTAAGTTAGAAATTGGTTTTATTTATTTATTTAAATATAATTTTAGAATGTACTCTTTTATTGATATTCAAGGTATTTTTTAAAGTATTCTAATTTAAGTGAAAATTCCTGTTTATTTTTATATGCTATTAGTGAAATTTAAACAAAAATTAAGGGTTTTTAGATCTCCATGTTTTTTCAATTGACAGTAGTTGTCTGTAGTGTACTGGTGCCTACCCAAATAGCACTCAAAAAATATTGCTGTCAACAGAAATAACTTCTTTATAAATTTTCATTATAAGCATATATGTTCCTTCCTTTTTAACTTTAAAATCTAGATAATCAACAAGACATTTTTTGGTTACCTTTATAATGTTATACAATATTGAAGATGTTGTCTGCTTGCTTATTAGTTTGGATAGTGTACAGGACATACTGCTTAACAACTCATATTAATTTTTCATCACACATATTAGGCATATTCATAAAGTAAGGGCCGTTTGGTCATTAAATGTAATTAACTTGTGAGGAAAGGTTTTTATTTATAATTTTAATTTACTATATATCTATTTTACTTTTACACATAATTGCCATTCAGTTCTAAGCACTTTTCATAATGCTGCCGATGGGAATTGAAGCAGTTGACAACGGCAGTTTTCAAATCATTGTCCACCAAGTTATTTTTTTTAAATACAAGAAGTAGCACATAGGTGCAAGGTCGAGTCTATATGGAAGGGGGTCAAAAAGTTCCCTATGAAAATCTTGATTCTTCTTGGTTAAGGCAGCGATGTGAGGACATGTGTTGTGAAGGAGGATTATGTCGGATGACAGTTTCCCACATCCTCGATTTTGGATCATGCTGTCTCAGTTTGGTGAGCTTTTTACAGTACATGTCAGCTGTAATTGTTGATCCACTTTCCTTGAAATCAACCAAAATGATGTCCTTTTAGCTGGTCTGAATACTGGGCTTTGTCAGGCACA
Source organism: Zanna intricata (assembly GCA_010016005.3). Classification (NCBI taxonomy): domain Eukaryota; kingdom Metazoa; phylum Arthropoda; class Insecta; order Hemiptera; family Fulgoridae; genus Zanna; species Zanna intricata. The sequence goes on along the minus strand of JAAAKQ030183134.1, from coordinate 27,049 downwards.
TTTGTGTAGTCATTTTTAAAGTCTCAACCACCATTTTCTAACCTTTCTTTCACTCATTATTGTAGGTCCATACACTAGGCACAACTCTCAATGAATTTCAGCAGTTGAAGATCCTTTTACACACAAAAATCGAATCACAGCACGCACTTCACAACTGGCAGGAGCAACGATTGTTGCTCCTGCCATTGTGATCTGCATTCATCGACAGGCAAATGACTGGTGAATCAAAACAGCAACTGCAGTGGCTTCATAAATAGCTGATAGATGGCCTTCCATGATTGAAACTAAATTCAGACCTACTAGTATTCAAATATAAGTCGATGGCCCTTACTTTATTAGTATGCCTTGTAATTTAGCCAAATTTTTTATTGTTATATAGTGAAGTAAAAATAATTATTAATGTAAAAATATTTAAGAAATCTTAAGTTCATGCATTTATTTTTCATTTACAATAATATTTAAATAATTTTAATGCATTTTTTGTGAGTTTTAATTATCTGGATTTTCATTAAACTATTTTTAATAATAATTTCTTGATTGCAGTTATATTTGAATATAAACTACGTTTAGAGAAATCACTACAAAAAGAAAAAGCAGAACACAAAGAAACTAAAGATGAATGTCAGAATAGAGCACAAGAAGAGAAACTGCAAAGAGAGAAAGAGACATTAGAATCTGTTAAAAAATATAATGCTTTACAGCAACATTATAAACTCCTACAGGTATTTTGTTTGTTTGTAGTCACATTTCCTGTTTTTGTAATTTTTTTTATTATATATATTTATATTATATTTAAAGTTTTTTAAATAAGCATCCTAGTACAGAATATTGAAATGAGACATATCTTACTGTAATTTTTCGTGAAAGTACTTTTGTGGAATTACTCATCCTCAATCATGATTGAAATAATTTCATTATTATATAATAAAAATTTTAAACAAAATTACTAAAATAATGAAAATTGCATATTTATTTACATGAGTGCTTTTATCTGTTACAGTTTTTATAAAACTGTCTTCCCCATATACAGTGTGATAGTTTATCAAATTAAAATTATGTTTATATTTATATTGTAACAAGACCGCTATAACGGACCTGAGTAATCAATTTCTGCTAATTAAGAAGAAATTAGTAGAAAATATTATAATGGGAAGAATCAGTAATTAAAGAGGCTAAAAGAAACCCTTTTAGTAAAGCTAACAGGTCCGTTTAACAATTGTCCTTTGTAATACTGCTCGCTAACACAACTAACAGATCTCCAGTGAAAAAGGGTTACTGGACCTGGGTAGACATCTCATGGGAAAATGTGAGGGTTGACGATCATTCTCATGCCCCAAATTGAGTTCGGTCCTGTAGGACTGAGTGCTATGATAAGCAAGGGAGCAAGGAAGTACTATGATAGAGATGTGTGAGAGAGTTCTGAGTGAGGAGTTATTATGTAAGTGTGAAGCGAGAGTATTCTGCGAGGAGGTCAGTGAAGGAGCAAATTTCTAGTGCGTACACATTCAACACTATTAAGGTGACATCAAAAGTAATTCCAATGTGGACAATGAAAACAAGAAATGGTTCGGTGAATTACTGTTAGACCAGTGATCATCTAAAAGAGCCAAATATATACAATTCAAAATAGAAGTGTATTCAAAGAGCCATTTTTTTAACCTAGTTTTTAAAAGAGCCAGAACGTATTTTAACTACAAATAGTTAAAATAAATTTCTGCGTGCAGCAATTCGACAGAGATAATGATGCACATGTTTGCGAGCAACTATCCATGGTATTGTTGCTTTCTAAAAATGTGCCTTTTTTCTGTAGGCTTGTGTTTCAAAAATGTTTACTCGTCTCTTACAAGGCAAGTTAATAAATAATATTCCGTGCCTGCACTAAACATTTCATGGAAGAGCCGCAGCCAAGGAGTCAAAGAGCCACATGCTGCTCTCAAGCCATAGTTTGCCAACCACTATGTTAGACTATAAGTGAAAGAGATAATGTACTAAATTACATTCAGGAATTGTTAGGGTAGTTTATTTGTGAACAGCAAAGGTATTTGCCATAAAGGAATTTTATACTTGTCTTTTCTATTGTACTCTTGGTGTTAATACAAGACTAATGTTAAAAGTGTTAAGATTAGTGGTCCTGCTAATTTTTTTTGTCGGTGGGACTGAATTCTGGATTTAATATTTAACTACCTGTAACTAAACCCTGACAATTACTTTAAATTCTGTTATATATGTAATCACTGTTTTTTTATTATTATTGTTGTGGTTGTGATTACTATGGTCATTGTGTTTATTATTGACATTTATTATTATTGTTTGCTGTTGTCATTATTATTTTGAGTTGATTTTCATTTATTATTATTACTATTGTTATTATTATTGATTTGTTTTATTTCATTTACCGTTTTTAAAGTAATAAGTTGTAAATATATAGACATTTTAAGTTGTCAATCTCTCAGTATTCTGATCCAAGACACAAACATGCAACACAATATATAATATTTTTCTAATTTGTTTAATTGTATGCCATCTTTATTAATTTCTTATACGTCTAAATTTGAATTAATATCAGAGATGGAATGTTGATTGTTTATTAGATGATCTGCTATATTAGATAAACCTAGTCTGTTTTTGTTATTTATGTCATGTTCAAGAACTCTTAATTTAATAGGATCTATTTGTTTTTCCTATATAAATACTATCACAATCATTGTGTATAATTCTATAAATTCCTCACAGATTGTTTATTTTATTACTATATTATTATTTTTGTTTTTTTGATATTTTATTATGTGGTTATTAGATATGTATGCTAATTTAAATATTTATTTATTGTAAGTTTTAGTAATGTTTTCAATGATATTATTATTGTATAAATACTTAATGCTATCTTTTTCACTCTTTTGTGCCTTATGATGTATTGGTTGTAAGGTAGTTATTTTGTTATTGTATTTTGATAGTTGATTTTATAAATATTATTAATTAAAGTAGTATCACACCTATTTTCAACCGCTGTATGTTTTATGATGTTTATTTCATTATTTAACCTTTCTTTGTTATGTGTGTATTTGATTTCTTTATTAATCATATATTGTAAATATATAAATGTATGTATATTCATTATTCCTCTGTACTGTTAAATTATAATTGAATTCTATTAAATAAACCACTTAGTTCAGAGTATTAAAATAAGATGACATATCTCCTTAATTTATCTGAAAAATTAAAAAGATATGATTTATTATCAAAAAAACATATCTTATCTCAGTATTCTGTATTACGTGGTTTATTCAATAGAATTTAAATATATATATAGATATATATATATATTTTTTTAATGTAATTTTTGAATAATACTAGTAAGTTACTATTTTCTGCAGCAAATTTTCAGAAATAACTATATTTTAAATAACATTACTAGTAATATTTTAAGTATTCATTACACTCTTTGAGGTTGATACCTTTTGATGTTGGTACCTTTTGATAGTTATGGAGCAAAAGAAACAAAGTTTTTATTATCTACTTTTGATATCTAACCTGGTGATTGTCAAACGGGTGCTATCAATTCCTCGGAACGGAGGGGGGGTTATACACTAATAAAAATAAATATAGGTTGTATACATTAATTATTAATTGGGGTTGTTCTCTTTGTCACTTTGCATTACAGGTACTTGAAATAGAATAATTTGTTATTTCATCTATGTGTTTATGCTGATAATTTTAATAAATAACTAAATTAACTGAATATGTTTAATTGAACTTTAAACACCTTGACAATACAAGTTTTGCTGGTATTTTTCATAATCCACATATGTATTGTGAAGATGAGTTGAAAAAGAAATAATTAACTGGTTGTGTAATTCTAGTGAAAAAGGTACTAATATACATTATGTAGGCTACATGATTTTACTCTCATACTGCTAATGTATGTGTAAGTTTATTTTACAGGTTACATTAGATATGTAGAAACCATATCCAGTATAATCTGCTTAATAATAATATTAATAATAATAATGAAAATGACTGCTTAACTTTTATGATCTACTTTAATAGTTTCAGCCATATGTCAGTTGTTTTGTCAAATGATCTGAACAAATGGGTGTCATTTTTTCACAATAAAAGGTCAAAACATTTTATTTGATAAATGTAGTTTTATAAAATTAATAATTACAAAGATAGTAATGATTAAAATATTTAAGTTGTTGCTTTTAGAATTTTCAAATTTATTTATTTTATAAAATGTTATCTGATGTTCCTGTGTATATATATATATATATATATATACACATGCCAAATTTCATTAAAATATCTCAAATCCATTCTTAATAAATTTTTATTAAAAAAAATACAAAATGTGAATAAAATGAAAATTAAGAGAGATTTCATTTTCCTATATGAACTTTTTGTTTATTTTGATATTTGATCCTTTAAAGTTGGCAATCAATCCCTTAAGTTGAGCAAACACTTCCCAAGAATCTGTTCCTTATGTGCATAATTTTGTTTAATATTAAAATATCTAAATCCATTTGTTGGTTCTTTTTTTTTTTTTAGAGTACTCATAAAGATTTGACAGAAGAATGTGATAAACTTCGAAAGACTAAGTTGGAGACAGTTGAAGAAGTCAGTAAATTAGAACATAAAGTACAGTCTTTGAGACAGGAGTTGCAGCAAGTCAAGGAAGAGAACAACAAAACTTTTCAAGATAACAAGGTGAATCATGTTCATTACTACTGTTACTGTTTAACATTGACACCTCTCTCTCTCTCCACTCTCCTCTCTCTCTCTCTCTCTCTCTTCTCTTTCTTTCTCTCTTTCTGTTTAGCCTCTGGAAGGGCCACTGTAAGATATTACTTCAGAGAATGAATGAGAATGATATGTATGAATGTAAATGAAGTGAAGTCTTGTATAGTCTCAAGTCAACCATTCCTGAGATGTGTAGTTAATTGAAACCCAGCTACCAAAGAAAACCAGTATCCACGATTAAGTATTCAGATCCGTATATAAGTAACTGCTTGCAGTAGGATTTGAACCTTAGAACTCTCAACTTTGAAATCAGCTGGTGGTTGATTGGACTTGCTGCATACTTTGTAATTTTTCACTTTCACCACTTGAAAGTTTCATTGATAAAAATTTTGTTTTATTCTTTTGTTATATTTATCAAGTTACTGTGCATTATTTACTGCATTTTTTTTGTTATTACACGAATTCTTGATAATACAGTAATAATGTTCAGGGATTGCTTCCTGAATTACCTCAAGCAGTTTAAAATAGCTGTTGAAATTAGGAAATGTTGATTTTAATATTGCCATCATATCTATTGTCATGTTGTGAGTGGATCAGATATTTTTTTGGTATGCATACAATAATAAAAAGCTATTTGTTTCATGTCATATCCGTTGCATAAAAAATTAAGCAATTCAACAGCATACAGTTATCAGATTTTGTATTTTCTTTTCAAAATCACTGTCAAAGTCATTAATGCTGCTTGAATAAGAATGGAGAATTGGGAGTGAAGAAAACAGTGGTTTACAATTGACGTAAATAGTTTAATGAATGTATTGGCTATTGGCCACACAACTACCAAGACAAATAAAGAAATTATTGAGTGTATTAGAAATGTTTGAAATGAAAAAGAAGAACTAACGAAAGAAGTAGCATCAGTAGATAGGATATCAGTTCAAAGTTGTCATAGTATGATCCTGAACATGCTATTTTCAGTACATTCCAAAAATGTTGTCCGAGATCAGAAAATTTTTCATGATACTGGCAGGAAATGTTATCAATATGGTAGGATATTATTCACTAAATATACATTCCTGTTAACCGGACAGCGACAAGAAAGTATACATTGACATCCTTGGTCATTTACAGGCTGTAGGAAGAAGGAAGCATCCTGAAAATGAGCAACAAAGAATTGAACTCTTTCATCATGGGTATATCGTTGTCAAACAGTACCTAGTATGACAGTGTAACGACTCTGGAACAGTCATCCTAATCTCCCTTCTTGACATTAGCTGATTTTTACTTATTTGCTGGAAAAATGCTCTTAAGAGGAAAGAATACAAGAATGTTGATATGGTTGCTATGATTAAATACTGAGGATGATATTTCAAATTTCATGATTGTTTCCAACAACTTTATAAAGTGTGTAGCTACTGAACCCAAAATTACTTTGAACAAAGTATTTTAAACTTCTTTATATAAGCAGTTTGAAAAATAGTCTAATTTCAGGAAATTTTTTTATCTAGTATACACTAATATGATGCTATCAATGAATTTATTTTTTTGTCTGTTTTTTTTTTTTTAATTTCAGTTGAAATATGAAGCATTACTTCATGAAAAAGAACTTTTAGAAAAAGAAAATGCTAGATTAAAAGAAAATTCTGGACCTGTTTCTGATAGAGTAAACAAGTTAGAAACTACTAATAGACAACTTGAGACTGAGTTAGCTCAGATGAAGGTCAGTGATAAATTTCATTATTTTTACTCAGATAAATACTGTAATCTCATGTTATTTCTGTTTAGTGTTAATCTTTTTTTATTAGTGTCTGTTAAAAATCAGCTAAATCTCATAGGATTAATAAAAATTATACTGATAATAAATTGTTATTTAGTTCTAAGAACAATTTTTTTTACCTTTAAATTCCTATTGAAATTTATAATATTATTGTCTGTTTTAGAATGCATTAGAACAATGTAAAGCTGGTATCCAGCCGCTAAAAACTTCAAGTAATGGTGATGCAAAATCCAAGCTGGCAGGTGAAGATATTGCAGCTGCTGCTGGAGCACAGGATAATGCTAATGTTGCTGGAGCTGTTGCAGCTGAGCCACCAAAAGTGAGTAATTTAGATTGAATGAATATATTTTACATCAAGTGTATATAAATGCAATTAAGACATTCATACTGTTTGCATTTACCAATGATAGCAATGGGTCATTGATTTTCAAAAGTGATTTAAAATAAGAGAACTTGTATTATTATATTGCTTTAAGAAACTGTTCTAATAATAGAATTCACTCTTATTTTATGCACTGATTGATATTTTGTATTGATTTTTTAGTCACCCTTAACTTTACGATTGTATGTTATTTTCATTGTTAACATTCAGTCCTGAGGTAAGGAATTGTTTAAAATCAACATAAAATATTTTTCAAATAATATACGAGGTTTAATAAAAAAATATATGGAATTTTAAAATTTCTCGGGCTGCACAAGTCCATTTGTCTCAATTTTTTTGTTGCTGTGTTAGTACATTTGTCCCTAACGTATATTTACTTTGGTTACCACATTGGATGCTTAGTTATTGCTGGCTTTCGAAAAGATTGGATGTGTTTGTTATTTTTGGCGATTTTTAACTGTGGAAAAATGGAACAAAGAATTTGCATTCAATTTTGCTTTAAGAATGGGGAATAAAATGCACCATGGGCAGCATTGCATTGGAAATGTTATGGCTTTTGTTGATTCTTCTATGAATAATACACGTATTTACAAGTGATACAAATGTTTCCAAGAGGATCGTGAAGACATTGGAGGTGACGAACACCCTGGATGTCCCCACATCAATAACCAATGAAAACGTCACAAAAGTGAAGAAAATGATTATGGGCAATTGTTGAATCATTACCAGAGAGAGATTGCTGAAGATTTTGGAATATTATTTGGCTCATACCAAGCAATTTTTTCAGATTTTTGGGTATGAAATGTGTGGCAACAAAATTTGTTCCAAAATTGTACTTCGATCAAAAGCAGTGTTTAATGAACATTGTTCAGGAGTTGTTGAATGAAGTGAACGGTAATTTAGATCTGCTCAAACCAGTCATAACTTGTATGGTGAAACATGGATGTATGGGTATGATGTTGAAACTAAGGTCCAATTGATCTTAGAGCCAAGACTAAAAAAAAAAAAAAGCTTGTCAAGTTTGATAAAATGTTAAGCTTCTGATGATTGTGTTCTTCGAGTTCAGCAGAGTATCGTGAGTTTTTGCCACCAGGTTTTAAGGTCAGTAAGGAGTTACCTAGAAATTTTATGTTGTTTGCATGAAGCAATCCAAAAAAAAAAAACACATGGATTTGTGGCAAAACAATTCATGACAATTGCACCACAATAATGCTTGCACTTGCTTATACTTCACTGCTTGTTTGTGAATTTTTGGCTAAAAACAGCATCATTATGGTGCCTCAGCCTCTGTATTTGGCCCTGTGATTTCCTTTTCCCTAATCTGAAAAGAACTATATAAAAGGATGCTGTTTTGCCAACATTGAAGAGATAAAGACAGATTCAATGAAGGAACTAATCATCAAAACCTAAAATTGTGTTCCAAAGGTGTTTCAAAAATTGGAAAAAGCACTGGTACAATTGTATTACATCCAGAGGAAAATATTTTGAAGGTGATAAAATCAATGTTGGTAATAAAGATTTTTTTGAGAAAAACTAAAATTCCTAGTATTTTTTTATCAAACCTCTTAAATAACTGTGATTTCTGCTGCTGGAAAGTTTTGTATTATAATATAATAATAGAATTAAAGATGCTTAAGAAATAAAGGAAATATCTGAAACTTATAAGACGATGTTTTTTGTGTGCAGGCTCTACTAACTGGAAGTTCAACAACCCCAGTTATTAATCCTGATGCTGTTATGGATCATGATGATCCTCTCAGGCAGGGACAAAAGGTAAATGTTCAGTATTTATGAATATTTTTTCCATGAATTTTTATGATATAATCCAAAAATGATGTTAATTGTTTTTATCTTAATGTAATGATGGACTTAATTTTCTGAGCCTTGTCTCTCTCATAATATTGGTATTAATGTCTTAATAAATTATGTTTTGCTGTTGTTTTAGAGAAGTTAATAATAGTAACAGTAGTTATAAGATTATTATTTCTACAATATATATTATATAGTAATATAAAAAATAATTAGAATTGCTTTCATTGTTTGAATTCATGAATTATTAAATTAGATATTACAATGGATTTTTATTATTAAATTTTTATTTCAGCCTTATAAAATTTTATTCTCAGATTTTTACCTGACAGTTTTTACTAATTTTCTTTTAAAACTATTTCTAATAAATGAATCAAGACAAACAAAATCTGAGAAAAGAATTTTATTGGGCTAAATATAGATATAATAAAAATTCACTTTAATTTTTAATTTAATGTATATATATATATATATATATATATATATATATATTCCTGTCATAGTCTTGCTTGCGCTAAATGGTTACTTGAGTTTCCTATCACAGTCAGGGATGTTTAAGATAGTCAGAGATCACTTTGCTCATACTTCCCATCCAGCCAGGAGCTCTGCGTACCTGGACCCCCCTGCTTTCATTAAATTCATGCTTGTGAGAATAATAATGATAAATAAAAATTAAAGCCTAAAATATGAATAGTAATTTCTTCAGAGCAATGGTTGGTCAGTACAGGATGCAAAACTTTGATTGATCTGAAGAATCTGCCTTTAAAATAGTCATCCTTCATCTTAAAATAATAGTTATAGTTGGTTACCCATATAAAGGACCTGTAAAAAAATTAATTTTTTCCAGTTCTTAATGTTACCGATAAACACCAATATACTTTGTTTATGACTAAGTTTGATTATAATTTATTTCTTTTTTTTTTTATTTATATATTTTTTGTCAAATAATGAGGGAGGTACATCCAGTCATGCCACACATACAGAACAGTGCCAGTGGCTGCATTGGTTGAGCTGTTGCGCCAAACACTGTCACACCCCTTAAAAAATCAAAATACAAAAAATTCTGAAAATGAAGTTTAGATATTTATCTGAAGAGTGTTTTCAAGCCCGAGTTTAGTGAATATCTCATTTAATGTAGTCAATGGGGAAAATTTGGAATCATTGATCAAAAGCCTTTTTTTACCTTTATTTATCACTTTCAAGGTAGAATTTCAAATTATCTAGAAATTGATTTTTAGATATTCACCTGAAGATTAGATTCACCAAAAATCAAGTTGATATCTTCATTTTTTACCAAGAAATTAAAAAAAAAGCAGTAAATTATGTTGTTGATCCATTTTAACCTTTTAAACTTAGAATTTCAAAATGTCCTTTCGTAGTGTGCTTTTACTGTAAGTGCACTGTGAGCAGAATATGTGTATTAATTTTCACTAGTTTTTCCTGGTTGTTGATTATGAATCACATGTTCTTATATATATAGAATTACACACATACCCAAACACACATATGTGCACACACACACACACACACAGCGGGAAAGAGATCCCAGTTTTGTTAAAAGATCCCTAATTATTTTGAAAAATCTGGGTTAAAACCTTTATACATGCATCCTTGTTACTTATTTTATAAGGCACAACTCATGAATTGCTCTTAAAAGTGATGCTAGAAGAAAAAAAGAAGTAAAAATAATATTTTTATATTATTTTGGCTCTTTTACTTTCCAACAATTAGTCTTTTCTTTAGTTTGTAAATAAACGTTTTTCCACTCCCTGTTGGAGGACGAGATTATCTTAACGTAGAAATTTAAAAGAATGCTTTCATTATACATCTCTTGAGTTAAGAGCCATGTGAACAGTTTTAACTGCTGGTGTTACTGCCATCTTTTGATTGAAGGTGGTACAAAAAACTAAAAAATAAAAAAAAAGATAATTGAAATATACTGAGATTATCTTTTGTTGCTATTCTTTTCTTATATTCTATGTTATTCTTTCATTATTGCTTATCTCTGATTATGGATAATTAATAACTTACTGTCATTATTGATAACAACTAGAAGTTATTAACTGTAACAATGATAATTTATTGATTGTAACAAGTTATTATAGTGTTACTAACTAGCAAGTGATTATTAATTTTATTTAACACATATAAAATTACATTGATAGGGAAAAGCTTCAGTAATTGTTGTTGGTCTATTAATGTAATTTCTGTAATTCCTGAATTTACTTACTTATGTAATTTAATTTATTTTTAATCAAAAGAGATGGGATTTTTTTAGATTACGTTAACATTTTTTAATCACTGATATTAAAATCACAGGATAATTGTTTTCATTTACAAAAATATGAAAGGTTAGGAATATTTCTTTTAGATAAATACTAAACAAAATTATAAATTGCTACAACAAATTGCTACAAATGGCAAAAGTTAGTTTTTTAGTTAGGGTGGTTGGTCATTTAACCACCCTAAAAATTGGTTTATATGTTATTTATGTCCTTTTCCTGTGTATAATTTTGCTATACTACATAAAACCACAATATACATCTTCTTTTTCTGAAACAACTAGAATTATGGCTGGGAGACAATAATAATTCTTTCTCTATTATTTTGAGTGGTAGTGGAAAGATGACTGAGAAAAACAGTGTTGTTTTCAATCAGAAAGATTGATGTTTATTTTAATGGAAAATTGCAGAATAAAGTGAATTTGCTTGTTTATCAGTACATAAAAAACAAAGCATTCTATCTATTGTTCATGAGTATTGTGTAGCAATTTTTTTTATTAGAAATCAATTTTTTGATTACAGTTTTTCACTTTAGTGTAGATTGTAAATGTCAGCCTCATTAGTAGATTCTGTTATTATTTTCGCCCTAAAAGACAAATAAAATTTCAAAATAATAAAAATGAAACTTTGTATCAGTAACTTACTGATATTCATTGTCATTAATACTCTTGTTTGTTTTGTTAAAAACATTTTTTAAGATAATAAATAAATATGTGACTGTAGCCTATTTTGATACCAAAGAACCTTAGAGTAGAGTAGTAAATGAAATTGTATTCATCACATAAATTTAGGTAATATATAGATAAGATTACTACAGTATTAAAATTATTTTTTAAGTATCTTTTATTCACAAAATTCATTTGTTAATTTTACATTAACTTTATATGACACATCTATATATATATATATATAGAGAGAGAGAGAGACAATTATTTAAACAATGATGCATTTAAATGTACTGTTATAACAATTTCATGTAGCATTCAGTCAAAATGAAATTTGTGTTTAATAGAATAGAGAAATTAATTTTAACCTATATGACATTTTACTATTGTAAATATAAGCAGTCTCTTCATGTTGGTAATATTTTTTTAAGCAGTTTCTACGCTTAAATAATTCAAACTCTTTATGTATTTTCTTATGTTGTCTGTTCTATATTTAATGTACACAATAATTCATTTTAATTGCTTTTTGTGTTTGTCCAATAAAGAACTTTATAATCCTACCCTACATACTAAATGGCATTCGTATGTCGCATACATGATATCACACATACATGAAATCTGTTTAGTGATGGGATTCCATTTATATGAAATGAAATTTTACGTCCAAAAATTTTATATTAAAATTATTCGTGAATTGTTGACAATATTGTTACAAAAAAAGTGTTAATATTAAAATTTTGATCTCCTTGGCAGACTAATAGTGCTAAGGCCTTTCATCTTGGACTCTGGTTTGAATCCCAGTCAGACATGACATTTTTCATAACTCAACAAAATTAAATTTTATATTCCTGCGTACTAGTTTCTCTGTAAGCTTCTGTGGTGAATTAATTCATCAAAGAAAAAAAATTCAGTTGAAATTCATTTAAGTTAAATTAATTAACCTTCTGTTCTATTTATAGTAATGAAAATAACAAAAGCATATATAAAATTAAATTTGATTTTGATTGCATTATGTTCTTTTCAGGGCAAGCCTGATTCTAACTGTAGAATATTATTTTAATTTTTTTTTTTACTATATATTTTTGTTTTGGTTTTATTTTTATTTTAATATTTTATTTTGTTTTTTCTTGGTATTTTTTTTTTTTTTTTAGGAATCTGTGAATAAATCAAGTACTTCTGCCAGTTTATTAAATCCTAATAAACCTACTCAGGTATAATTTTAGAAATATAGGAAAGTTTTTATAATTATTTTTCTTTATTAATTAATTTGTTCAATTAATTAATTTTCGTGCTGTATATCATTTTATTGCTTATTCATGATTTTTTAATTAGATTAGTTTTATGCAAAGCTTATTGTATTATTTATAGGTGACTTTTGATTGAATGTGATGAACAAACTAATTTATTTATTCTTTTCTCAATAATGTTCTCAAAACTAATGAACTTGAATAAGATTCATTATTTGTTCTACAAATAAGTGAATAATTTTTGTTGTTAATATGAAATACTATGCATGAAAACACATGTACAGGGCATGTGCAATGTACTGTAAATTTTACCTTCCAGTTAGATGAAAAAATGTTTATGTGTAAACTTTTTTTATTCATTTATAGTGGGAGCTAGATAACAGGAAAGCAGAATTGATGATGATCTTTAAGTATTCTAGTCTCTAACAAAATTTATAGGAACAGATTCAGTGAATCTATTAGCCATTTAATTATTTACCAAGTATACAAAAAGTTTATTCAGACTGACTTTGTTGTGGATAACTGCAAAGTATAAACAAAGAAGATTCACAAAGTAGCAGTGGTTGGATGTTTGCAATTTTGTACTACAAAGATGGCATCATTCCACTTGGAACATAATTTTTATCTTTTGTTAATGCGTGGATGACTTGAGTACAGATTAGGCATATTTCCTATGTTAAAATTGTCCACACCGTTTTCTGTGAGATCAGTTTTTCTATACTCCATTTTTTGATAGACTTTTTTTTATTTTTAAGGGTTGACTGCTGAACAAATAAGCTTCTTATATAAACTTTTTTTCCAGTTAATTCATACAATTTTAATTCATTGTATGAGTTATTAACAAATACAATGTTCATGCGATAGAATCAATTTTCTGTTTGGTTTGAGCATAATCAGTGTTATCAAAATGAGGAGAATCAACAGAAAGCGAAGAACTGTTGCTTTTGTTTATGTTGTACTTCAGAAGATGATCAAATTTTATTTATCAATAATTATTCTAGAGGGTGCAATTTCAAAATTAATATAAAAAAATATTATTACTAAAAAAGTAAGTTTTTTTAAATTAATTTCTGAATCTTATAATAATAATAAAAGGCATGTTTTCACTTTTTTTAAGATAGAGACGTTTTAGCTTTGCCACAAATTTATACATTGAAAATAAAAATATTCATCAGTTGATATGAAATACCTAATTAAAAAAAAAAATAAAATAAACAGTCCTGTTAAGTGTTAGGTTCTAACAGTAATTCATTTCTTAATGGCCAAAAACAAACTTGCTACTGAAATCCACAAAAAATCTTTGTAGTTTGTAGAGTAATGTTATGTGTGAAGTTAAAGTTTGAGAGTGGTGAAGTTTATTTTGAGGAAGCAAGATGAATGTTCATAGTAAAAAAATGTAGCGGTTTTCCATCTGTGAATCAGAAATTATTTGTTGGTAAAAGTGTATGAAAGAGTGGAAGTGAAGGCAGTTTTTGTAAATGAAATTTACAATTTTTATCAAATGAATTTCCAAATGCTTTGCATTTAGTGATTTATGAAATTATAGTGAAAAACCTTAGGTACAAAAATGTTAACAGATGGGCACAAAGAAAACCATTCTGCTGCAGCAGCTCAGACATTTTTGGAATGGAGTTGAACTGCTTAACCGTATTGCAACTGGAGATGAAACTTGGATATTGTACTGTAATATTGAAACAATGCAGCAATTAATGCAATGGAAGAATTTTTAGTTGCCAAGGCTTGAGAGGTTTAACCATGAACATAATGCAGGAAGCTGTATTACACTACTGATTTTTGGTGTAACAAAGGAAAATTGTTTATTGAGCTCTTTGATCATGGAGATATTATAATATCAATATCAAATGCAAGTTGTAATTTTCTCTGAAATTCTTAAAATTCTTGCTATTCAGAACAAAAGATGTGGGAAGGTATCCAGTGGATTTTTTAAACATTCATGTACAGTCTCAACTGTGCAGATTGGGATTATTACTTTTTTCTCCATTTAAAATAATTGTGTTCATCACAGAATTTTAAAAGTGTTAAAAAACTGAAATGTAATGTAATTAATTAGCTTAAAACGTTGATATTAACATTTTTTAAAGATAAAGTGATAAAGCTAGTGAAATGATACAAAAAATGTTTTGATGGGTGGCAACTGTGTGAAAAAATAATACATACATGCTAGTTTATTTTAATGTTAGAAATTATTTTTCTGTCACTTTCATTTTATGTCTACTGATCCTTATTATAAAAAAAAAAGTATCATGTCTCGTAGAATATTATTTTATGTTTTGATTTTATATTAACTTATACTGTAGGTTTTCATTTATGCATAAATACTTCTGTTCATAATTTATTCTTGATAATAACATTTCTTTAAACACAATACTAGTAAATTCAACTGTTGCTAAATATGTGCCTAAAAAAACTAACAATGTTTAGGACTTGCATGCTTGAACCTGCTCTATGGCTGTTTTTAGAAACAAAGACCTTTGGTGGGAAAGATACAATTTATAAAAGTTCTATAAATCACTAGAGACTCCATCTACGGAGAAGTATTGTCCATATGGTATACAGATGAATGACTTTGTTAAAGTTTTCTTTCTCCGTATCCTGTACAGATTAACACACTGATGGGATAAATAGCTTGATAGATTGTGTATCATATTGCCTTTAACTTAATGCAGACGTGGGTTGGAGGGTAAAACATTTTTATCAAGTTATCACAAATTTTTTCTTTTAGCGTTATCTTTATCCCATTTTACCCAGAAAGAAGGGGAAATATATATTTTAATTTTAATGCTATTTTTAAATTCCTAGAATTATTAATTATTATTTTTGGTGATTGAGAATTTGTATTCCAATGTATGCTATGTTGGACTTTTGTGAATATTGACTGATTTTTCTAATTAGTGAATAATATTTTTATTTGTTTGCAGTTATGCCAGTCATTTAATTGTCCCTCCCTTAAATTATACTACACAGCTCACCATAATTTAAAAATATGTTAAGTTATACACTGTATTATAAACTAACTTGTTGAACTACCCTTCTTGTATTGAGCAAATCCTTAAGCTTTTAAATTTAATATTTCCTTACCCTTTTGATTCAAGAAAATATTCTGTATTTGAAAATGAGTATACTTATTGTGCAACTGTCTATATGATGCTTTTGGGTAATGTTAACAGAACTTTCAAAATACAATCAGAAAATAAATAAATCTCTTTTCTAGCTAAGTGTTTAAAAATATTTTTTTGTAAAATATCTTACAGTGGCAAATGAAATTATTCATTCTTTCAAATGGTTTAAGTGGTAAATTCCATAATATGTATTTTTTTTTTATTTTGTGCCAAATTTTTGTTTCCAAATTTTTGTTGAATATAAAATATTTACAGAAATGAAATTAGGTAGTCCAGGTATTTTTTTTCATCCTTGTTTTCTGTAATTTTTGCACCTGTTTTCATGTCTTAGGGCCAAGTGAAGAAATCATTTTTTGGTACTTGTGCTAATTAAATTTAAAAAAATAACTTAATTACCAAGACACAGCAAAAGAATAATGTAAAAAAATAACAAATAACATTATTATCAATAGGCATTCTCAAGAGTAATGAGCCTTTTGCACATGTTGTAGTGTTAGTGCTCCAAATCTCAGGATGTATGAATTGCAGTGGGTCAGGTCAAATGTTATTTTGACAGCTGGGATTTGAAGTTAGTAGATGTACATGAAGTGTTGGAATTCTTATATTTTGATGTAAAGTATTGTGATGTGAAGTTGAGTGAACTTTCCAGAAAGCCGCACTACATTTTACAATTTCATTTTGATAAAGGCGCAAATTCTGCACAGGTTTGTGAAGAAATTTGTTCTGTGTAAGGGCAAGATACATTATCAAAAGCAATAGCTTAAAGATGATTCTGTTACTTTCGTTCTGCAAATTTCGATCTCCAAGTTGCTCCTAGCAGTGGGTGACCAATCACAGAAAAAGTGAATGATATGCTGTCAAAAATCGAGGTAGACTTTGTTATCAATCATGATATTGCCAATGACCGAAAGATCATTGGCAATATCATGATGGTGACAATATCGTTGGCAATAAATGGTCTAACACTATTTGGTAATTACATCACCAAATGAAGTGATTGATTATGAGTGATGAAAAGAGGATAATGTATAACAACATTGTGGAAAAAAGATTGTGGTCGAAGTGAGGAGAAGCTCCACAGTCCGTGGCAAAGCCCACACTGACCTCCAGGAAAATTATAGTAGCGTTTGGTAGGATTGAAAGGGCATCATGCATTACTAGCTACTGCTGCCAGGCAGAATGATAGACTCAGACGTGTACTGTTGACAATTGATGTGATTGCACCTAGTAATTCAAAATAAAGGCTGAATTGCTCAAGAGAAAGGGTGTGGTATATCATGCTGACGACACCAGAATGCGTACATCTTTAATGTTCCATCAGTAAGAGAGAGAACTTGACTGGGAGGTTTTAATGCATCCACTGCATAGTGTGGACCTGGTACCATCTGACGTATCATTTGTTTCAGTCTCTGATGAACTTCCTGAATGGTATTAAATTAGTTTCAAAAGAAACTACATAAAACAATTTTTGTTTCAAAATTTTGAAAACCTTGTGTCACAATTTTCTTGATCAGAAACCAGAAGTTCTACAGCAACAGGGTTATGTTGTTGCCAGAAAAATGGCAGAAGATTATCAAAAAATATGGTGCATATGTGGTCTCATAATCTTATTTTCCAATAACAATAAATGTGTTCTCGATTTTGGCCTTCAAAGACTATTACTTTTTAGACAAATTGATATTATTTAAAAAAAATAAATAATAGAAAAAATGACTAATGTATATATGATGAAAATGGATGTAAAAAACCATATAAACCAAATGACCATATTATAAAATATTTTAAGGAATAAAAATAATAAAAATGATGAAGAGGACTTCAGGAAAATATATAAACTTAAATGTAATGAATGTGATAAAACTTATATGTTGGTAAAATTTATATATTATTTTATATATATTATTATATTTATATTATTTTATATATATTTATATATTGGTAAAACTAACACATCTTTTAAAATAATGTTTATGGAACATTACAGTGCTTACACAAACAAACAAAGAGATTTGTCTAATGTGGCCGACCATTTGTCGCAATGTAAGCCTAGTATTACTGATTGTAAAAATAATTTAGAAATTTTGGAAATTTGTAATAAAAAAATGAATATATTTGAAAAATATTATGATTTATATACTTAAAATTATGAAATAATGAACCAAAAGATCATATTTAAAGGTGATGTTTTAATTAAAGACATAGTGGGTTATAGCAATTGGCAACAATGTTTTCGAACGTAGTAATATTTTAAATACACATTTAATATTTTAAATTTACATCATTCCAGTAGTGGCAGTAGTGGAGTTGTATTGTTAAAAAGTTTAGAGCGTTTATGTTTTCTAAATTTTTAAGTTTTTATTTCTTTTTTGTTATTTGTTGATGTAATTATAGAATTGGTACTGACTGATGACACGGGATCCCACAAAAGTCGACTATTGGTATTTGTTCTTTTTTTAGGTTTTTCTGTTGCTGTGTTTTAGAGTGGTTAAATTATTTTTTAAATGTATGTAAACACACACATGTTTATTCACAAAACATGTTTTTTGTTCACACAGCATGTGTTTGCTCAAGCATGCATGCAAGAGGCACATATGTGAGACCATTCATTAGTTGAGATCACATTATAAATTTAATATTTAATTTTCAGTTTTTAAAGTGGGACATTGTTCATTTACGAAAATGATTTACTTGTTTTTTCTGTTAAGCGTAATATTAAGTGTGTTTCTAATACCTTGTGATGCCAAAATAATGTCCTCATAAAGTGCCAGATTTCCTCATCATTTATTCATCACATTTAATAAGTAACATGAAATCAAAGGAATTGTTTTTAAATTAACCAGTAAGTATAATTACACATATATTGTTTATTTCATGGTTTTTGTCACCCTATGAGCTTATTTATTTCAGTTTATTATCATCTGTAATATTAAAGTTATCTGAACACTCGTTATTCTGTTATTTGCATCACATGTATTTAAAATGCTAAACTGAAAATATCAAGTCATCAGTTTTTGAATAAACCACAAAGAATAGAATGCATATCATTTGAAAAAACAGCTTATATAACCCCTAATTAAGACTAATTTTATTGATGTGATGAAATTACCATTAACTAGCAAAAGTATTTGTACATTTTGTGAATTTTGGTAGAGTATAATATTAAATAATAGAAACACTATTTGTTAAAATAGTGAAAAGAAATTAATTCTTAAAAATCAGAATGGTTAATATCTGTTTCCAGGAGAAGTTGTGTGTGTGAATAACAGAACCATCTGTGCACAACAATAGGTAGATATCAGTTGGTTAATTTATTTAATTCTTCATTTGTGTATTTTGCAATTGCGTATGTAGATATATCAATTTATTTAATATTGCAGAACTTTTATTTAATGTTGGTTATTTTTTTGCAGGAGGCTGCAGCACCACTTGTTGTGCCAGATCAATCTGTTGGAGGGTCGCTTGATGGCCAACTGGGTCATCAAATGGAAAATATGCATCAGTTGGCTCCACCAGAGAGCATGCAAATTCAGCAACATAAACCTGTTGGTCCAATGAATCCTGTACAAGAGGATCCTGGAAAATTATTTGTACCTGCTGTTGAAATAAATGGGAATAGAATGAGCAATGAGAATAATTTAATTGAACCACACGTGATGCAAGATATGAATGGAGCTGTTGAAGAAATGGAGGATCCTCAACAAAGACAGTAAGGACAATATATTCATGTGCAATAAAATAACCTCTTTATTTAGTTGCTTTAGTTTATGAAATTTTCCTTTTTCTACTTATTTTTACTTTGTTTAATTCTGGCAGAGCATCTCTGTTTGTGCTACATTCTTATATTTTGCAGACAGATTAGAATATCTGCAATGGAAATACAGTCTTATCTTTGCACAACATTTTTTAAAAATTATTATTTTGTCATGCCTACATCTTCTTGGACTAAAAGATAGTGCAGATATACAATGATTAATATGATAAAAATGTTTTTAATAAGTTATTAAACCAAAATTGTATGCTGATGATTTATAATTGGATGATAAACATTTCAATATTTTTTTATTCTATTATTGTAAAATAAATCCTGTCCTCTGTCAGAGAAGGCACCCGACTTGTGATAATTCTGGTCACCAGATCACCCCCTCTGTTTCTAGCCCTGATGAGCATTACTGGAGATTGTCTTTTAGACCCTTTAAACCTGATAACATATCACAGTCCTGTTTTGTCTCTCAAGATGCCACTGATGCAAATGGCTCAGCAGACATTTCTGTCACTGTATTTACATAACTTACTATCACCTTTGTGTGGCTTTTTCCAACTGTAACATCTAGTTCTCTATTATCAAATTAACTGATATACAGAAGTGTGTTCCTCGCGCCTTATCCTTAACATAAAAACTCTTCCCAAATCTAACTTAATTTGACTATACACTCAGATCATTACTTGATTGAGTCTTTTAAACAATAAAAATACTATTCTCATGAAAATAAAATAAGTGTTGATCGCAACAGTGACAATCTTGTCCTGCAATTCAATTTACTCAAAGTCCTTTTGATTTATTTTAAAATCAAGAAACAAATTTATTAATCTTTTAATGGAAACACACCGTAACTCTTTGCTCTGGTTTGCTTTCGGAATGGAGGTCATTGTTTACATCCTTCCATACCACAGCTCCATCATAGAGTTCTCCACACTTCCATTCTTATCCTAACATTGAATATCTCAGCTAACCAAGGTTCAATGCCAAAATACCTAACTTGGTGAAGTAAGCACCCAGGCAGTTCCTTAGCCACCCAGGTTTCTATTGTATCTCGACATCCATAATAACATCAGACCCACTCAGTCATCCTTTGAATGGGTAAGAATAACAGGAAGCCAGCAACTCTATTCCATTCCCTTTTAATTTTCCAATCATCTTTCAGATCAAAACCAGAATGATCCTTGCAAGCTGTCATAACTACTTTGGTAAGTTCAGCTTTATGCCTGGCAGATATATAAGACACCACAATGATGGCCTACATGCCGGACACAAGTTTGAATTAATCAAACCAAATCTATTTTGAAAAGTACCATGTCTAGAGAGAAGTTGTGTAATATGCTGATTGGGGGAAATCCATGTGTATTTCCACCTGTATACTTCCCATATCAGAGAAATACCATGTGTGTAATGGCCATCAGAAAATACAGTTCTCAGTCCACCTGCTCTCTGAACATGGAAGAAAGCATTGTAAGCCTTTTTGGTAGCATGTTGAAAATGCTACTGAATTGAAGATTCTCATCAAGAGTAACACCTGGATACTTTTGCGGTAGGTTATCTAATTTGATGACCTATCAATAATATGAAGTCGTCATGTATCAACCACTCTACTGTTGAACAACATCATCATTGCTTTCTCTGGGTTAAACACCATCTTATGTTGCAAACTCCACAACTGGAATATCTTGCAAGCTTAGGCTGCCCTGAATTTGATCTTATGCCTTGAATCTCCTTTATTTAGCAAAAGCCTGTCATCCGCATATACAATGATGCAGCATTCACTGGGTAACCTCAGCTGTATCAAAGAATTGAATTCAAAACAGTTATAAACTTTTTAAGTTATCTACTTTTATAATACATTATTCAACTTTCAAGTTTAATGACTTGTTTTGAGCATGTATTAAAATATAGACCATTCTAACAGATGTTTGCCATTTGATTAATTATTGTATTAATTGGTAAATGATTAATTATTCTTGCAGTTTAGTAAAAATAAATCATCTACAAATGGTATTGTGGTACAGAATCATCAGGTGTGTGAAACAAAAAAATGGAAAATAAATTTTTTCACAAAATTTTGCTTTATATAGAAATCTTTACAAAGAATTAAAGGATTAAAAATTCAAAAAAATTTTTTATAACTTTTTTTTTAATTTGCATAAAAATGAATACAGCATAATTTCAAAACTATTTTTATAACATGAAACTCAGTTCAAAAATGAAGATATTATACTACATATTTGTGAATGGTTATAATGTTTTTAAACATAATCATCTTACATTTGCATGAATGTTATAATATTTTTTTTTTTTAAAAACATAATCATGTTATGTTTGTGATAGCTATCCTTGGATAGTGGGAACAGTGAACTTATTATACTGCCATTAGTTGTGGTTTTTGTTTGTGTGGCTTTCTGCATTTGGTGTTTATACTTGATTCTATTTCCTTTCTTTACTAATTTCTTGTTGAAGATTTTGTTGATGATTCTGATGAAGTTTTCTTGTTTATGATGCAAATTAAAAGCAAAGACATATATAACAAAACTGCAAATATGATGCCTATAGTATTGTATCATTTCTAATGCCAAACATAACCCTGATTGAAAAAAATTGGTATTGATGATCATGTACATACTTGTATTAATTTGTATCAACAAAGTAAATGTAATTTAATCTTTTTTTTAATGCAACAAATTTAAAATGTGTTTCCTGTTAAGGAAAATAAACTTATCTTATTGATTTGTAAAAAGGGTTTGTACAATAATATCTTTTCTACGTTTTGTTTTGTAAATTTCGTAGAGTTGGCTTCATTATTGGTCCTTGATCTTCATGGTAGAGTTGTAGATTATATTCCACTACTTTGGTGGAACTTTCTACTATATATATTGGTAGGCTATATTTCTACCTTATATCGGGAGATTCTTAAAGTTTAAGTCAAGCATGGCATTTCTTACCACAAAAACTTTTTTTTTTTTACAAATTTTTTTTTATAAATAAAGCAGTTTACACATGTAATTTCATTTAAAATTAGTTACTGTGGTTAATTCTATTGTACGAGGTGCTACCAAAAACTTCAGGGAATTTTACCAAAAAATAAACACAGTTAAAAATAAAACAGTTTACCATAACTTTTAATTTCCACTGTCTCCTTCAAAGTAGTCCCCATGGGCAGTGATACAGCTATCACAACGTTTTTCCCTTGATTCCATGCATTTCTGGAAGTCTGCAGGTGTAAGTGTTCAAAGCATATTCTTTGTTTTTTCCTGAATCTCCTCAATTGTGTTAAAACGACGGCCTTTCAATTGAAATTTTACTTTCAGAAAGAGAAAAAGTTGCACGGTGTAAGGTTAGGCGAATAGGGTGGGTGGGGATTTTGGGGTGGGGTGGTAGATGGTGTGATTTTATTTCTAGTTGCTGTTCAACAGTCTCGGTATGAATTTTGCAGCAATGCATCTCATGTTTAAATTGTCCAACAAGATGCATTGCACAGACCCATGACATTTGTATGATTGCACAAACATCATGGATTGTTTGTCTGTGATCTGCTACAATAGCCTCTCGCACTTTTAGAATGTTTTCTGGTGTTGCGCTTGTTGATGGTCTTCCTGAATGCTCATCGTCATTGACTGTCGTTTGTTCATCTTTGAATGATTTGTACCACAAAAAAGTTTTACTTTTACTCCTCATAGCATTGTCACCAAATGTTTCCACTAGCATGTGATGGTTTTCTGCACCAGTTTTTTTAAACATGAAGCATAATTTGATGCTGGTTCTTTGCTCTTTAAAATCTGCCATTTAGAACTTCGCCAAAGCAGTAAAACACAATGTTATACAACCACATGAAAGTCAACAATGCAGCCTCTCACAGTCACAGCTGTTGGAACACTGCTAGCAGCAGCAGGTCATACCAGCAATAGTTTGCACGCAAAATTCGAAATTCCCCGAAGTTTTGGGTAGCACCTCGTATTTCATTATTTATATGCAGATTGAGTAAAGGAACTTTTACTTACTTCTTTTTCAAAGAAATTTGTCATGAACATTTAAAATGATGTTTAAATTTTTATCTATATAATAAGACAATGTTTCTTTTGAAGTTAGATTGTCAGAGTCATAGTTAATTAATTAATTTACTGAGCATATTATAAGGTATGTAACTAATAATATTTATACATTTCCCATCTAATATGTACTAATAATTAAACTAAAAGAAGGTAACAGTGTATAAAAGTAATCAAAACAAAGCATTGACTGCTGCTTTGGCAATAATACAATTAATTGTACAGCATTTTTAGCGGGAAAAAAGTTAGAATGATAAGAATTTTATTTGATTGGCATTTATATTTATTTTATTTGAAATTGAAATTTGAACAAATTAGTTGCTTAAAATGTTTTACTGCATTATTTCTTACATTAATTTTAGATTGTAGTGCGTGCTTTCCTGGATCGAAATACAGGCTTTCTATTAAACTATTTCTGGTAAACAGTATCTGATGA
This sequence comes from Zanna intricata, assembly GCA_010016005.3. Classification (NCBI taxonomy): domain Eukaryota; kingdom Metazoa; phylum Arthropoda; class Insecta; order Hemiptera; family Fulgoridae; genus Zanna; species Zanna intricata. The sequence continues at coordinate 2,762 of JAAAKQ030183134.1, read as the reverse complement.
CTCATGATGCTTAAAAATGCTTTATCATTCATATTTTTTATTTTAACTTTTTGAAATGATTTTAAACATGTTTGCTGATGATATATCTTCCTCCTTTAAACAATAAATCTGCTTTCAAAAGTTAATGTAATAACCAAGTTATCATAAAATCTCACATTAAGTTTATGTTAATCTTTAATTTTGTATTAAATGATTAATCATTTTGTATAATAAAATAATTTTAATAGTTTTGCGTTTCATTTTGTAAATAATATTATTTCTTTATTTTCTTAGAGTTATGAGTCTGTCTCGTCTGAAGGTAAAGTAGTAAAAAAAGTATTATCTTAATTAATCCACAAGTAAGTTTTTTAATTGAATTTCTGAATATTAAAATGCAATTAAATTATTTTTTTAAACATAACATTCTAATTTTAGCAGTTAATACGAAACTTGTCACTAATTTTATTTAAAATGGATTTTTTAACAATTTTATTTTTGCATATCGATATCTACAATGGACATTACTTTTCAAACTTATTATTCTTAATTGCATCTATTGTGTAGTAAAATGAACTTAAATTTTTTTTTTTAATTACAGCTAATGACATTGGACACTTATATTGCTCTTTAATCAGCACTCAAAAAAAGAAGCTTTATATGGAGACTTATTGCAAAAAACACTTTTTCTTATAATTTATCTTTTTCTTTGAAAGAGTATCTTATCCTGAATTGCCCTGAATTTAAGGAAATTAATTTTTTTCTCACCTTATAATCAAGTAATAATTTTCCTACCATATTTTTCAAAGGTGAATCCAAAACCTATTGATTCACACTGGGTTTGGATTCACACTGGAACTTGTGTGTTCAGTTTGTATTTGGTAACCATCATAATATTTGGGACTAAGCTTTATGTTTTACATAATGTTGTGAATAGGTGTTGCTATATGCTGTAAATGCTCCTCCTCTTATTTATATACTACTGAACTTCCTATCCCAATAACACACGTGTATGTTTTATTTATTTGTTTCTTCAGGATTCCTAGCCACATAAAATTCCAAACAATGAAAAGTCAACCCGGCCACTAAAAATGCATTATGCAGTCCCAATTTTCACAAACCTTATGATTAGTTGTAATTCTATATATTTTATTAAAAAATTGATTAAAGGTAGTTTGGCAGAGCAGGTGATTGGTTATTGTTGACTATACGTTGCCACACAAACTGCTACCTTCCTAAGGAATTTATCTTTTGTTTGTGTATTTTGGCATGCTAGGTAAACCATGGATTTCTCATATTACCTGGTGTTGCTCCACACATGTTCTTGACCATTGTTTTGGTCATATTCTCTTTGATTGTGTTTGCCAGTGTATGATCAACTTTTTCTTTCTTTTTTTATTATAAAAAATCGTAGGCATCAAGAGCTACAGTCTTTAGCCCAATGGAAATTGGTAGCATATTTAAAGATGCCATCTTTGCCAAACTTTGTCAGAGATGGCATCTCTGACAAAGTTGTGAACCCAAGACATATAGCCGAGACACTACGTAGTCTTCGTGGAGGTCGGCAAATGATCACATAGATACTTGAGAAATAGATGGTATTTTACACAATAATATAACTGAAGTAGATAAACTAAACTGAAGTAGATAAGACATTTTAAAAATGTCTTGTGAATTTTTGAATAATTTTGTCATATCATTTATGTTTCTATTTTTAATTCAGATTGGTGGCCAAATGATTTTAATTTTGGTAAAACATCTTTGTTTAATTCTCACTGGTTACCTTTCAGTCTCTTAATATTTAATATATACATATAAACTAAATCTTTGGAAAAAATTCAAATCAGCATATAAAACTAACAATTGTATTTATAAGTAACAGTAGAAAAACACTACCAAATAAAGTAGGATACAGAAAATTATTTTAATGATTGAGTAAGATATTCATGTGTAGAAAGAAGAATTTGTAGAAAGAACAGATTAAATTGAAAACCAGATTTAGTGATTTAATGCCTCTGTGGCACTTGTGGTAGCATCTTGGTGTTTTATCCAGAGGTTCTGTGTTCGAATCCCGGTCAGGCACAGCATTTTTCATATGTTAAAAAATTCCATTTCGATATCCCACACACAAGCTTCAAGCTTATCTGACAGTATCATAAAAAATAAAGCGTATTGTAAACTATTTAGAAATAATCGTAAAAATAATATAATCTAGCGAAGGATCTTATAAGTAATAAACAAATTAGAAATGTTAAATATAATATACTTCTTTTAGAAATAAATGATGATTTGGCATGGTATTAGAAGCAGAAAAATATTATACTTAAAAATGATAATAAACTATAAACCATCAAACTATGTGAAAGGAGGAGCTGTTTGATAAAGTTGGCAAAATAAAATAATTACTTCAGCTTAATTAAAGGAAAATTAGTAATTTTCAATCTCCAATAGAAAATACATATGAACATTTTACAGTGCATAAATGTTTGTTTAAAAAAAATTACATATATCAAGAATATGATTTGTGACTGTAATTATTATATAATTTTTTATTTATCTAATGTATCAGAGGATGTATTAGATAAAATAAAAAAATGTCTCAAAGGTGAGATCTTTAATAACCAATTGTATGATTCATTAAAAAAATATATTTGATAAAGGATATTTCATGTAAGACAGCTTTTGAATTTTTTTTTTTTTTTTTTTTTTACCTCCGGAACCACCGTTAAGTTATATCTTCAGAGGATGAGATGAACGAATTGTAGCATGTGTGAAAAATGCCATGC